>JASDQU010105615.1:0-22840 GCA_032191745.1 Picea mariana
AATTAAATATTTATTAATTAATTAAAGGGTATAAGTTTGATTAATTAATTAATCAATTAACTACCTATTATATTCAATAACTTGGGAATTAAATTTAAAAAGGGATAATAAGTTATATTGTTTAAAAAAAAAAGAAGAAGAAGAAAAAGGAGAGTTATGTACACATAAAGGGATAAGAATTAATTCAAAGGGATAAGATATTAATTATGAGAAGATAAGATAATAAATGGGTTAGGTAGGGAAGTAAATGAGGGGTGACATCAGTGAAGGAGGGATATGGAGGGGAAGGAGGTTTAGGAGAAAGGCATTCTACGGGAGAGGAGGGAAGGATTTTTGGGCTCTGGGATTTTGCAGAGAGGTGTGGAGTTTTGGAGTGGGGATTGTATCAGTCAGGCACCGGGGTTGCTAGAGGTTTTGGGCATGGGGGCCAGGATATCCATATGATATCCTGGAGCTAGGAAGTTACCTAGTTGGCAGGGTGGAACTAGGTTTTGGGCAGTGTTTACAAAGTGCAACAACGGTCAAGAAGGAAAGCAGACAAACGAAAGGTTATTAGCATCAGGTTCATGTATTTAAAATTATGCATTGTTTTTAATCTGTTATTAAATTTAATATTCGTTGTTAAAAATTACATGCGTATGTGCTCAAAATAAGGAATATATGAATTTTTACTGTTATGCTCAATTAAAAGAAATTAGTGAAATTTCTGAAATTTATATTGTTACAATTCATGTAATTTTTAGACGTAAAATCTATTCGGCCCCTACAACAACAAGCAAGATGAATTTTAGTCACACATGATTGAAGTAGAAGGTATGATAAAAAACCAACCATTTACTATTTTAGTTGATTCATGGTCTAGCCATAGTTATACAGACCTTAGAGTGGTAAAAAGTTTGCATTTGATAAGAAGCAAACATGAAAAGTCTTGGGTAGTGCAGCTAGCTACAAGAACCAAGAGGAAAGTCATGGAGTTAGTCGAGTCCTATCCTGTTGACATGAATGGACTGAGCACGAAGGTCGATTTGAATATTCTGCCTTTAGGATCTTATGACTGTTTAATTGGGATGGACTGGTTGGACCAACACCATGCCCTCGTGGACTATCGTAACAAGGAATTTACATGCTTGGATGAGGAGGGGAATCAGAAAATAGTCTAAAGAATTCCTAGAGCTGTTACTGTTAGAGAAATCTCAGCAAAGCAGCTGAAGAAGTGCTACAGAAAAGGTTGTCAATTATTTGCAGCCCATGTGGGGGAAACACCTAAGGATAAGGTGTCAAGTATTGAGGATCATGAGGTATTTAAAGAGTTCGAAGATGTATTCCAGGAAGTACCTGGACTACCTCCGAAAAGGGATATCAATTTCTTTGTGAATTTGATGCCTGGAGCAGCTCCAGTGTCGAAAGCTCCTTATAGAATGAGTACACCAGAGATGAAAGAGTTGCAATTGCAGATTGAAGAGCTTCTAAAGAAGGGGTACATTCGCCCAAGAGTGTCACCTTGGGGTGCCCCGATCCTGTTCATGAAGAAGGAGGATGGGACGTTGAGGCTGTGCATTGATTTCAGACAGTTGAACAAAGTACCTGTCAAGAACAAGTATCCTTTGCCGAGGATCGACGATCTTTTTGATCAGTTGAAAGGTGCGAAAATATTTTCGAAGATAGATCTCATATCGAGATATCACCAGGTAAGAATAAAGGATGAAGACATCTGCAAGACCACCTTTAGAACAAGGTAAGGTCATTACGAGTTCACAGTGGTGCCGTTTGGACTGTCCAATGCACCTGCTGTTTTTATGTGCTTGATGAATGGTGTATTTAGGGATTATCTAGACAAGTTTGTCATAGTCTTCGTGGATGAAATTTTGGTGTATTCCAAGTCATAGGAAGAGCATGAACAACACCTGAGGATGTTGCTGCAAGTGTTGAGAGAACACCAGCTGTATGCCAAGTTGAGCAAATGCTCGTTTTATCAAAGGCAGATCCATTACTTGGGGCACATTATTTCAGAAGAAGGGATCGCCATGGATCCTGAGAAGGTTGAGGCCATCAGAGAATGGTCAGTGCCAAAGAATGTGGTGGAAGTTAGATCCTTTAAGGTTCTAGTGGGCTATTACAGAAGGTTTATCACAGGGTTCTTAAAGATAGCTCACCTTATCACTTCCTTGCAAAGGAAGGAGAAAAAGTTTCAGTGGACTGAAGAGTGTGAGAAAAGTTTCCAGCGATTGAAGTAGTTGTTAACCAACGCTCCAATATCGAGGATTGAAGATCCAAATGTGGATTTCATGGTGTTCACAGATGCATGTAAAGAATGATTAGGAAGAGTTCTCAGTCAGAATGGATTTGTAATCTGTTATGAGTCCAGGAAGCTGAAAGAGAACAAAAAGAATTATGCCACTCATGATTTGGAGTTGGCAGCAATCATTCATGCTCTGAGGAAATGGAGACATTACCTCATGGGAAGGAGATTTGAATTGAGAATAGACCACAATGGTCTGAAATATTTGTTTGATCAGCCAACCTTAAACGCTAGACAAAGTAGGTGGCTAGAATTTCTGTGTGAATAGGACTTTGAGATCAAGCATATCAAAGGAAAGGAGAATAAAGTGACCGATGCACTCAGTAGGAGGGTGCATGAATTACATGATACAACCATTAGCATGTATCAGACTAATATTAAAAGCATAATTTTGGAGGCTGCAAATATAGATCTGTAGTACAGAGAATTGGTAGCCAATCTACAAGAGGGTAAGATGCCACAAAAGATGAAAATTTATAAATTGGAAAGAGATGGAATACTGTTGTATAGGAACATAATTTTTGTACCCAATGTACAGTGCTTGAAACAAATGATTTTGCAGGAGATGCATAATGTGCTTTATGCAGGGCACCTTGGATATCAGAAAACAGTAGCAACGATCAAGAGCCATTACTTTTGGCTGGGTATGAAGAGAGAGATCGCTGAATACATTGCCATATGTATGGAGTGCCAGAAAGTTAAAGGTGAGCATAGGCACCCAGCAGGGTTGCTGCAACCTTTACCCATTCTTGAGTGGAAGTGGGAAGTAGTAATGATGGATTTTATTACGGGATTGCCCCAAACAAGCAAGATGCATGTTTCAATCGTGGTGGTGGACAAGCTTACAAAAGCTGCCCATTTTATTCCACTGAAAGCTACTCATAAGGCAGTAGATGTTGCTGATATTTTCATAAAGGAAGTGGCACATTTGCACGAAATTCCTAAAACGATTGTGTTTGAGAGAGACCCAAAATTCACCTCGAATTTCTAGAAAGGATTGATCAAAGGATTCAAAACGAATCTGAACTTTAGTACAACTTATAATCCTGATTCTGATGGATAGATAGAGAGGGTGAATAGAATAATAGAAGACATACTGAGAATGTATGTGATGGACAAACCATCAAGATGGGAAGACTACTTGCACTTGGTAGAATTCGCCTACAACAATGGGTATCATGCATCGTTGAAGATGAGCCCATTTGAAGCACTTTATGGAAGAAAGTGCAATACTCCAGTGAGATGGGATAATCCAGCTGATAGAGCAGTAGTTGGGCCAGAGTTGCTCAAGGAGATGGAGGACCAAATGATAAAAATTAAGAATAATTTGAAAGTTGCCCAGGACAGGTAGAAAAGTTATGCTGATAAGAACATAAGCCACAGAGAGTTCAAAGTGGGTGATCATGTTTTCCTGAAAGTGAAAGCTAACAGAAGTTCCCTAAAGCTGGGAAGTTGCGCCAAGTTGGCAGCCATATTTTGAGGGCCATTTGAAATCCTGGAAAGGATTGGGCCAGTTGCATATATGCTTGCATTACCTGCATCCATGACTGTACATAATGTGTTTCATGTTTTATTGCTTAAGAAATATATACTATATGCTAATCATGTTATTGATTGGAATGTGATTCAGGTGGAACAAGAAAGTGTCCTGCAAGTGCATCCTGTGCGCATATTGGATAGGAAAAACAAACAACTCTGAAATCGAGCTATAGGGATTGTAAAGGTCCAGTGGACCTAGTACGATCCTAAGAACGCGACATGGGAGCATGAAGATGTTATGCAGGCAGAGTATCCACATCTTTTTGAAAATTTTGAAAAGCTTGTAGATGTAGTGTGAAGTTGCACTGAGGACAATGCAAAAATAAGGGGAGGGGATTGTAATGTCCCCAAGGCCAAGCCCTGTTGTAAACCATGTCTATGAAGTATAAATCTTGCATTATTAATTGTAATTATGTTTTATAGGCTGGTGAGCCAAGTTTATATAAGCTGGTGGGCTTATGTGCTATTAGGCCGGAGAGCCTAAGTGTTAAGGCCCGAAAGCCTGCTTTTGTATATGTAATCATACATAACATTAATAAAATAAAATATAAACACCGCTAAGTGCAGACCGACCACGATGAATGAGTGATGGGGGACCAAGCTTCCACAGAGTGGGTAAGGGATTGGGGGGCTGGAAGGTTGGAAAGAGAGGCTAAGTATTGAGCCTAGGGGCTTAAGTCCTTGGGAATAATATTTTAATATTATTACAAAAGCCATGTAAATGTGATGTTTTATCCTAAGTTCTTTGGAAGGACGAGTGACTTCCAAATGGGAAGGAATGAGCTTCATGGGTGACAAGTGTCAATCCAAGCGCATGCAGTTAAAACTGTTGAGTTGAGTCGTGATGGGGGTTCCTCCTCCTATTCTCCATCCTTCGTCTGAACTTGCGGGTGTCCAGGATCGACCTTTGTTTCAATGTTTGTTCTAGGGAATACTTACCTGAACCGTTAAGTCTCTATGTGGGATCTCTGTACACCCTCACGCATCCCCGAAACCTGAGCCGTGAGTCTGTCCTGTATTGTTGGTTGGGGAAAACCGAATGTTCCATAATTGCTGAGCCTTGTTATGCTGTAGCATCTTTCTGTCACCAGTTTTGGGAAGCCCGTGTCTATGTTTCTAGTGGACTGTTGTGTTCACACAGTGCTTGACTACGTGTGGCTTGCAGACCATTGTATGTTCGTGTGGAGCCTCGTGGATGCCCATTTTTTGTTGTGGTCGTCATCCTGGTGTCAAGTGAGTACTTGATGTTGTTGCGGTTTCCCTCACCCGATTGGAATTGAGTCGAAGGGTGTGCTAAAGAAGTGGGTTGTTAGGCTCGTGGTAGAAGAAGCAGGTTTTCAGGCCTGTGAGCAACCTCCTCTAGGTGAGAGAGTCTATTGGGAAGTGGTTTTCTCCTAGAGAGAGTCTAGCACCAACTACAGAGCTCTAAGACTTCCTGATTCGGCCTGTTGCCGAGATCCAGAGAGAGAGGTGAAGCACTGATGGACTGTGCTTGTGAAGGTGTATACTCCCGGGCGGAACATGCATGTGGGGAATGAGAGTCTGTGAGTAGTGGGTGTAAGAAGGCATCCTGGGAAGAATCCTTTCGTTTATTCTATGCATTTTCCCCTGTAACCTTATCCTAGACTAGGATTCCTTGCCTTGGGTGGAGCTTAGTCCCAGCTCGGGGGTGACCCACTGCTGAGAGTGATGAGTAGCGTGGTCTAAGGCTGGGAGGTTCATGGAAGACTTGCACATGGTTGGTGGAATTACCACAGTTTCAAAGATAAGTATCAGCTTATGCTTAATATTATGTTTTGCATGCTAGTGATGCTTATATGTATCATGTAATCTGTTGTGCATATGAATTATTGTTAATGACAGGGATTATTTATGTTAGGAGTAATATTGTGCTTACTCTAAGTTAAATGTGTTTAATATGACTTAAATGCATGTTATTAATTAAGTATGAGAATGATGTTGTTCCGCACAGTCGCGTTTGCCCGACCAAGTGGGATGTAACGGCTGGGGAGTGTTACAGTTTTCTTAGGTAAATGCTTTTTATTATTGGCCAGGTATGCAAAATCAAGTGAGGAAGTTTGTAGAGAAGTTCATAATTTGTTAGCATGCTAAAGGGAGAAGTCATAATACAAGGTTGTATCAACCACTAGCCATTCCAAGAAGACCATGGACGAATGCAGTGAGTATGGATTTTGTGTTGCGATTTCCAAGAACACATAGATGTAATGATTCAATCTATGTTGTGATAGATGATTTTAAAAAATGGCTCATTTCATTTCTTGTACCAAGACTAGTGATGTGACAAATGTTGCAAATTTTTTCTTTAAAGAGGTTGTAAGGTTGCATGGTTTACCCAAAATTATAGTTTCTAACAGAGACACTAGATTTGTAGGACACTTTTGGAGAACCCTATGGAAAAATCTTGATAGTAATATTAGTTTTAGCTTATCCTATGATCAACAAACTGATGGATAGACCGAGGTAGTAAATAGAATTCTGGGAAATAATTTGAGAAGCCTAGTGAATGAGAACCCTAGCCAGTGGGATCAGATGCTTTCTCTAGCCGATTTTGCATATAATGACTCAACAAATCGAAGCACAGGGATGAGTCCATTCCAAATTTTGTATGGAATGCATCCTAGGGGAGTGTATGAGTTAAGGAATTTTGGAAAGAAGTAATTAAGAAGTGCTGATGGTGAGGATTTTGTTGTGAGTATACAAGAGTTGCAGGAAAGGATCAAGCATAAATTGCAAGAGAGAAGCCAAAAGTATAAGTAGAGAGCAGGCATGAAGAGAAAACCAAAGGATTTTGAGGTTGGTGACTTGGTCATGGCATATTTGAGGAAAGAGAGGTTTCCTGTAGGGACTTATAACAAATTAAAGCTTAAAAATATTGGACCATGTAAAATTTTAAGGAAATTTTCTTCTAATGCCTATGAAATAGAACTTCCAAGTGGTGTTGGAATTTCTCCAATCTTTAATGTTGCAGATTTGTATCCCTTCAAGGAGACGGATTTTGTTTTAGTAGATGAACCTGTAAGTGATGGAGATCAAACCATAGGATGGAAAAAACAACTACCCAGAGCAGTGAAAAAGGAGATTGAGACAGTATTGGATATGAAACTATTGAAGAAAACAAGAGACAAAGAATATTTCCAATACTTGGTCAAATGGAAAGGTCGACTAACATAGTATGCCACTTGGATGAAAACAACTGAAATTTCCAAGTACGACGAAGACCTGGAATACCTGATGAATAACTCTTTTCTTCCGTGGGAGTCTGATGCATGAGCATCTGATAACAATCTCTAGAATTGATATCAGGGATCAAAGACACTTACCAAGGGAATTGGTTCCCTAATTTCTTTTATTATATCTGCAATAATTACGAAAAGTCTCTAGAAGAAATTTTCGCTGAGTTTGTTTGATTAGATATTGAGTTGTTTGTCACAGGTGTTAAGTCTGTTGCTAAATATTAGGAACATATCTCCGGTTTAGGCATGTGTTAAGATAACTCAGGATTCATTTGTTTGTGAGCTATCTAAGGGCTTGAGATATACTGAATGATTTGTAAGAGGTAGAGGTGAGCGAGTGTGTGAGATTGAATGTGTAAAAGTGTGGATCACACATTTCCAAGAGACCAAGAAGGAAAGAGATTTCATGTGTAAATTTACTCCATTGATAAAAAGAAATAAATGAGCATGTGGTGTTTTCGTGTTGTGTGTTTTCATTTTTTCACGCTGTGTGTTTGAATTGTTAAACTCTATGTATAAGACATCTTGGCAGAGTGATGAGTTTATGTGATTGCAGGAAGACTGTTTGCTGTTAATTTCAACAAGTTTTAAAATTCTATTTAAAAGAATATTTCCTAAGTATTTGTCTTCACAATATTAGACAGTTATGATTTGGTGCAGTGGAACACCCCGTGAATATATGTGATAAGTTAGTATTGTTGTAGGATTCCCTGTGCAGAGTAACCTGCGACACACCTGCATTAATTGTTTAATTTCATGCAGAATTGTTTGTGACATTATTGTCAACATTGTTCGTTGTTTCTTCTACGCAGAGGTATATCCATGTAGTGGTAATTCCACGCAGAGTTATCTACGATAGAGCGCAATTCAATGTTGTAGAAAAAGACAAATTTGAGTGCATGTTCATGTTGATCCGAGGCCAAACAATTAGATTGAATATTGATTGCGACAAAGAGTTGAAAAATCTACGATTGTGGGTTGAAGTTGATGGTATTTTCCATCATAAACCACTTAAAAGATAGATAAATATCACAATAAATGGTAAAAAGATATTAATCAATTTGTAAGATTAAGAACATAAAACTGACAAGAAGGAAAGTTTGAAAAAAACACAACAATTCTCTATTAAAGGCTTGCCAAAGGGTTGATTGTGCCACAATAGACAAGTCCAAAATGAGTAATGTAATATACCTTATTGTAAATTACAAAGTCTATTAATTATCAATTATACTGTTAATGTATTAATTATACCATTAATGTAAAGTCATGTCCATTTTCTAAAGACATGACTATATTTATTTGTGTGTATTTATACACAATGTTGTAAACCTAATGGACATCGAATAATAAATTAATAAATAATGAATACATATATTTTCATATATATCTCGCCTTTTCCTTGCAATTGGTATCAAATATTTCTGCCCTTGACCCCTCTGCATAAATTTTGCAATCAACACCACAACCTCCTCTCTCCATTCTTCAACCCCACGACATCCTCAATCCACTACTCCGCCCTTGATTCTACAATGGGCTTTGTGGCATCCTCTCTCCACCGTGACCTCCTCTCTCCATTCTTCAAATCTACGACCCATTCTAGCCACCATTCAAACTC
Organism: Picea mariana; assembly: GCA_032191745.1. Lineage (NCBI taxonomy): Eukaryota > Viridiplantae > Streptophyta > Pinopsida > Pinales > Pinaceae > Picea > Picea mariana. The sequence continues at coordinate 8,708 of JASDQU010105615.1, forward strand.
TCGTTTCTCTTCTTCGACCACGACTTCCAAACCCTCATTTCTCTTCTTCGACCATGACTAATTCCCTCTCCCTCATTATTATTCCTGCTCAATTCTAGCCACCATTCAACGACTGCGACCTCCAAACCTGCATTTCTCTTCTTCAACCATGACTGTAACTAATTTCCTCTTCCTCAAGATTGCATCTACTCACAAGCTGCTCACATACACATGCCCTCGTCATTTTCACCTTTTCGCCTTCGACCACAATTCCCTCTACTCGTTGTAACAAATACTTTGTAACATATTCCCTTCTCTCTATCCACTGGAAGTAAACCTAGTGCAATGTGATGCCTTCTTATCTGCATGTAAAAATGAGGAGATAGGAGAAAAAGGCTAGAGAACCAGAGAAAAATGTAGGAGGATCAAACGACAATGATCTCTCCACGTTGAAGCTGAGCGAAATTATTAAGGAATTTTGTGTAGGACTTATATGTCAAGTAGCTAAGAAAGTAACTATTGTAATGAATACTTTGTTGGATTCCAAAATTGTCAAATTGAACGAAGGATTAGCAGAGTGCAGTAGAAATTACAATGACAAGAGAATCAAGGTCAAAGCAATAACAAATGGTAATAAAAGCCCCGATAATTCAAATTCACACTAGATGCCTCACCAATCACACTACTCCTCCAACATGGGGACATACAATAATGGCACGACCAAGGTGAAACTTATTGTTCCATAATTTGGTGGATTGAACGCAAGAGAAGTAATAAGATGTGTAAATAAAATCGAACAATACTTGATGTATTACCAAATTTCTGATGATGAAGAAAAAATTAACGTCACATCTATACATATGAAGGACTTTGCGTATGACTGGTTCCTATGATGGAGAGAAAAATCCAAATCTATAGAAATATACTGTGATTGTAACATACCGAACCACCCATAGGCTGGCCATGCTACTTCAAAACTCACTTAGAAACTAATTTCAAATTCTGATAAATTTTTAATGAATAAAAGGACATGAAATATTCACATGAAAAGATCAAGATTCATGCTACATCATAAAATAAATGAATATAATTCCATACAAAACAATAACAAACAAGTATGCACATTATAAACATGATTTTCACAGATAATAATTAATACACAACGGAAATAAATATACAGGTAAATGAAACTATGACAACGAGAACTTATATTTAATGAAATGAATCACCAACTGGATGTATACCAAGGACGTTCCACCCAACCGTAGAAACTATTGTTCCAAGTCTCAACAACAATGTCACCCCTGAGCCAGGGATATGAATCCACACAGACGGTTCCAGGGTGTCACTCAGCTTCCCAACCCAGTCAACACTCAAGCTCTCTCAGGCTTCTTAACACACACAACAATCCAAAGTACACCAAATCTCTTCTATGCACCCTTCACAACCCAAGGGAATGGACCCCCTTATCCGCCACACAGTCCCTCAGGCTATCCACCTCCTTCCAGGGCTCCAATGCATCTGGTCAAGAATATCCATGTTGGGACTCTCAAGATTCACATATGTGAGAAAAAGTTAATACATGCCAAAGCATCTCAAACATGAAGACATTAATTCATGGCTGGAATACACCAGTAGTTATTACAGCCAACAAAACCATGGCTTCTCTCTAACAATTCACTTTTCTTTCCCAAGCCAAGATCAAAATGAATGAGGAATCAAGAGTGGGTGAAAGAATGGATGGAGAGAGAGAACATAATGAAAGGTGTGAACAATGAACAATGAACAATGAGTGAGTGAAACCCCAAACAGACCAAAGACGGGTTTATATATTACTTGGAATTAGAGAACCACATGACCTTCCCCCAAGAAGCTCATGTAACTGATATTCTCCATTAAAAAAAAATGGGTAAATAAAATATAAAATAAATACTTATCCCCTCAAGATCCCTCTCTCGTGGAATCATAGCCCTCTATAAATCTTGTCCTTGTGCTTCTAGGAGCCAACGATGTATTTTATTATTAATAATGACCAAAACATCACATTTCCTAGGTACACTGGCCTCTTTTAATTGTTTGGGCACTTTGGCCTTTCATAAATTAACAAAATACATTATTTAATATGGTGCTTAAAATTGGGGTATTACATTCCCCTCCCCCTTATTTTGGCACTGTCCTCAATGCATATACAACACATAAATCAAAATTTCAAAATTTATTAAAAAATTTACAGGTACTCTACCTGCATGGCATCTTCATGCCCCCAAGTAGCATCTTCAGGCCCGTAGTAGGTCCACTGGACTTTTACTAGCTCTATAACTCGATTCCAGATCATTTTGACTTTTCTTTCCAATATTCACATTGGCTGGAACTGAAAGTATCCCTCTGTCTCTACCTAAATCAGATTCCAATCAATAACATAGTTAAGATCATGTACATATTATTTTAGCAAAGTGACATGAAATACATTATGCACAAATTTCATGGAAGCATGCAATGCAAGCATGTATGCAACTGACCCTATTCTGTCCAATATCTCAAATGGATCACATAATATGGCTACTAGCTTTTGTATAACTACCCAACTTCAAAGAGCTCTTCTTGGGATTCAATTTTAAAAGCACATGCTCCCCCACTTTAATTTATCTATCTCTCATGTTCTTATCTACATAAATTTTCTGTCTATCTTGAGCTGCCTTTAAATTCTGCTTAATTGTAACCATTTGGTCTTCCATATCCTTGAGCAATTCTGGCCCAAGTACCACTCTGTCTACTAGTTTGTCCCAACTCACTAGAGTATTGCATTTCCTACTATACAAAGATTCAAATGGGATCATTTTCAATGAAGCTTGATACCCATTATTATAGGAAAAATCAACCAAGTGCAAGTAATATTCCCATTTAGATGGCTTATCCATCACATACATTCTCAACATATCTTCAATTACTTGTTTGACTCTCTCTGTTTGCCCATCTGACTGTGGATGGTATGCAGTGATAAAGTTTAGATTTGTATCAAATCCTTTAAACAATCCCCTCCAGAAATTTGAAGTAAACTTTGTATCTCTATCTGAAATAATTTCCTTAGGTATCCCATGCAACCTAGCAATCTCCCTCATGTAAATTTATGCAATATTAGCTGCTGTATGAGTCACTTTTATAGGAAAAAAATGAGAAACCTTTGTCAATTTATCAACCACTACCATGATTGAATCATGTTGTCTTGCTTTCCTGGGCAATTTAGTTATAAAATCAATGGTTACCACTTCCCGTTTCTTCTCTGGAATTGGTAATGGATGTAGCAAACCCACTGGGTGCCTATGCTCAACCTTTATTCTTTGACATTCCATACATCTGGAAATGTAATCAACAACATATTTCTTCATTCCTGGCCAAAATAATTGGATTCTTACTGCTGCAATTGTTTTCTGGTAACTGAGATGCCCGACATATGGAACATTATGCATTTCTTTTAATACCAAATTCCTAAGTTCTCCGGAACTAGGAACATAAATTCTATTTTTATGCATAAGAAATATATCTTCCTTAATCTCATATTCTTTAATTTTCTATTGTACATTTTCTTGCTATAAGATTTCTTAAACCTATAGGTAACGCTGATATGTAACAATAACATCTAAAATTCTTCTCTTTAAATTTGACTGATGCATACTAACAACTGTATCATGCATGAGATGTAATCTTCTACTAATTGCATCGAAAACTTTATTTTCTTTTCCTTTGATATTCTTTAAGTCAAAATCGTATTCACTTAAAAATTCCAGCCATCTCGTTTGCCTGACATTCAAAGTTGGCTGGTCAAAAAGATATTTCAGAACACTATGGTCTGTTCTTAATTCAAATCTCTTCCCCATGAGATAATGCCTCCACATTTTCAATGTGTGAATAATGGAAACAATTTCCAATTCATGTGTGGAATAGTTCCTCTCATGTTCTTTAATATTTATGGACTCATAACCAATGACATGTCCATTTTGAGTAAGGACTCCACCAAGTCCTTCCTTGCATGCATCTGTACATACCACAAAAATTTCATTTGGGTCAACAATATTTAAAGTAGGGGCACTAACAAGTAATTCTTTCAACAAATTAAAGTTTTCTTCACACTCATATGTCCATTCAAATTTAATTCCCTTCTTTTGCAAAGTAGTGATGCAATGAACAATCTTAGAGAACCCTGCTATAAATATTTTGTATTAACGAACTAATCCCATAAAAGATCTGACTTATAAAACATTCTTGGGTGCTGACCATCATCTAATGGATTCAATCTTCTCTGGATCCACTTCTATACCTTATTATGAAATAATGTGTCCCAAGTAATGGATCTGCTCTTGGTAGAAATAACACTTACTAAGCTTGGGATAAAATTGATTTTCCCTTCGCACTTGAAATACCAGTCATAGGTGATGTTCATGCTCTTCCTCTAACTTAGAATAGATAAGTATGTCATCCAGGAATACCATGACAAACTTATCTAAATAATTTTTGAATATGCTATTCATTAAGAACATAAAGACAACTGGTGCATTGGACAATCCAAATGGCACCACTACAAATTCATAATGCCCATACCTGGTTCTAAAGGCTATCTTATTGATGTCTTCTTCCTTGATTTTTACCTGATGGTATCCTGATCACAAGTCTATCTTGGAAAATATCTTCTCCCCTCTTAGCCGATCAAAGAGGCCATCAATTATTGGTAGAGGATATTTGTTCTTCACACTAGCTTTATTCAATTTTCAAAAGTCAATACACAACCTCAATGTTCCATCCTTCTTTTTGACAAAGAGTACTAGTGCTCCCCAAGGTGAAACACTTGGACGTATGTACCATTTCTTCAACAATTCTCCTAACTGCATTTGTAATTCTTTTAATTTTGGTGTACTCATTATGTAAGGTGTTTTTGATACTGTGGAAACTCTTGGTACTAAATCAATAGAGAAGTCTATCTCCCTCTTTGGTGCCAATTCTGGTATTTCTTGGAATACATCTTCAAACTCTTGTAGTATCAAAAATTCTTCAAGGCTTGACCCTTTTGTCTTTTCTGGCTCCTCCACATGGGATGCATACACTTGACATCCTTTTCTGAAACATCTCTTCAACTATAAGGCTGAAATATCCATTATAGAAATGGGTCTTGGAATTCCTTTCACAATGCTCTGTTTTTCTTCTTCATGAAGACATGTAAATGTATTGTTATGAAAATCTAGGACAACATGATGCTTGTCCAACCAATCCATTCCAATTAGAATATCATAAGACCCCAATGGTATACTATTTAGATCAACATTAATATTCACTCTATTAAGACTTATGGAACAACCTATGACCATTTCATTGATCCTCCTTTTGGTTCCAGTGGCTAGCTGGACCAAACTTGATTTTTCAAGCTTACTTTTCTCCAAATGTAATCTATCCACTATTTTAGGATCAAGTAACAATGAATTTCTCCCGAATCAATTAAAATAGAAATAAGATGATTAATGATATTACCTTCCACCTCGATCATTTTGGATTGGTACTCTGCTTGTCAATCATCTAAGGCTACATATATTCTTCCCATGTATTCTATTGTTCTAGCCTCTTGGATGTTATGCACGGTCTTCACTTTGTCTTTTCTGTGAGGGAAATCCTTGTACAAGTGATCTTCTTTGCATCCCCAACATTGGATTGGTGGTCTTCCCCTTTTTCCCAAGGAGTCTTCTCTCTTGTATTCATCCTTAGTAGACTGGTCTAGCTGATTTATATTTGGGCTATTTCTGTTGAAAGGAGGTTTTAATCCTTTCTTTCTTTGATCAAACTTCTCTTTCTTCTTATCCTTCCAAGATTTCCGCAAAGACTCTTTTCCCTTTCCTTGCTCATAGAAGTATTTATCCTTCCTGATGGTCTCAATCAAATTCTTGAGCTCATCATATTGAATCTTATCTTTATAAAATGAAGGAAGTCCACTTAAAAACCTTTGTATTTTCACTTTCTCATCTTTTATAAACCCCACATACTTTAGTAGTCTCAAGAACTTCTTTTCATACTCTGTCATGGTCATGCTTCCAAACCTGAGTTCAAAGAACTCCTGCATTTTCTTGTCATAGAAGTGCTATGAAAGGTACTCCTTCTGAAAATATTTCTTGAATTTATTCCAAGTGATCCTTCTCTCATTTATGTGTTCAACTTTCTTAAGTTGATCCCACCAGATAACAACTTTTCCATGTAGATGGTAAGTGGCAATTATGTCTTCTAAGTTTGATGAGTAGTAATATGCAATTGAAAATAACTCATGACTCCAAGAAACCATGCTTCTGCATCATCTTCCCTTTCTCTTTCACCATCAAAGTATGGTGGCTTAAGCTTCCTCAACTCTCCCTGCAAACTGTCCAATTCATGTCTTCTTCTTTGGTGCCTAACATGAGACACCTCTGGACTACTTATCGAATCTTCAGATGTATAAAATTTCTTTGCTGAGTGAGGTGAGTTATTTATATGAGTTATTCTAGTACTTCTTGAATAACCAACTCTTCTGTAGTTATCTCTTCTTTCATGATATCTTCCCTCTTCCTCCTGTCTTGAGTTTGATCCATTCTTCGTTTTCCTTTGCAACTGATTTAAGCTTTGCATCACTTGAGCATTTATCTGATTTTTCTCTCTTATCAATATCTCATTATCTTATTTGTAGATATGTACTTGTATTCTTAGGTTTCTCACAGTCTCTCTTGATGTTTCTTGCTCCCCTCTTCTCTTGTGTCAATTTGATTCTAACTCTGCATTACCAACATTGATATTTTGTCATTTGACCTCTTTATCATGGCTGTAAGCTCCCTCTCCTTCTTCCATTCCCTGAATATGAATTCTTATACTGAAATTATATGTTTATACCTTGTAATTATGAAAAATGTGGAAGCAACAATTTTTGCTAGAAATATGCATATCATAAAAAAAATTGTTGATTAATGCTACATGTCCTTTTTTCTGCTCAATTTATGAATATGTATACAAATTCTCCAAATTATAATAGTTATAGGTAATTCTCCCATGAATCAACTTTCCAATGACTATACTTTTTCCCCAATCTGTTTTTTGAGCTGAAAGTTATGGCTTCCAGAAAGAGTCACTTTCACCCCCATTTGTGCATTTTCTCCACTGGTCAAATTTTATTGAAATGCCAAATTTAGTCAACTGCAGAATAAAATTTATCAGGAAATAGAGAAACTTTTATAGGAGGTGTAAATAATAAAAACGACAAATAATTCATAACAACTTTCATATTTTCAATCTGATACTTCAGTCAAAATATGCAACAATATGGAAATGACAACTTTGCCCTTTTTCACCTCTTTTTCTAAACTTCAAATTTTTGGCAAAGTCTCAATCTGTTCACTTCTGGAAAATTTTCACTAAACCAAAGTTGTTTGTCTTGATGAGTGTATAAAATTTTGAATAAATGAAAATTTCCAGTTTTGTGATCTGGGGTCACTTTTCCTTCGAAAATCTCAAAAATCTCAAAAAAGTGGTCTGGAATAGTGGATTTTGGCCTATTTCAACATCCCCTTCCAATCCCCTTAGGATTTATCCAGTTCCTTCATATTTTATTTATGTATCTACTTTCTAGACACTCTCAATCAATTTTAGCTTAATCTGGACCTCTGGCAATGATCTGGACCAGATCTTTAAAAAACACTATTTCACTAGTTTTGACAAATCCAAGCAGAAATGAGAAATGGTCCTCTCTTAAACTGTTGTTTAGATCATCACTGCGAACACAACCCATAATTTTCATCCAAAAATGGCTTAATCTGCTCCAGTTATGGCCAAAATAAGAAAATGGCTCTAGACTTGTTTTTTTTTTACAATGTGGAGCAGTTTTGCCTACGGGGCAATCTGCACCATTGATCTTAAAATCAGAATAGATTTGGACTATACGTCAGAGGTTCCCATTCGTAATGCTAAAGAATCAGGCTCAAATGGGACTCTGAAAGGAGGGTATCGAAGAATATTCCTTTTCGATACTGTCATAACTTATCACTCGGAGTTCAGAAAATTAGGTAAGCTTTGCCACTCTGACCAAAGGGTATCAAAGAATATTCCCTTTTGATACCATTAGAACTTTTCATTCAGAGTTCAGAAGGTTCATGAAGTTTCACTGCTTCGACGAGAGGGTATCGAAGAATATTCCATTTCGATACTGTCTAAACTTTTCATTCAGAGTTCAGAAGGATGATGGAGTTTCACTACTCCGACCAGAGGGTATTGAAGAATATTCCCTTTTGATACCTTATCACTCAGAGTTCAAAATATTAGGTAGTATTTTTCTCTCCGGCCAAAGGGTATCGAAGAATATTCCATTTCAATACCATTAGAACTCTTCTAAAAGAGATCTTCCGAAAACTCTTTTCCAAAAGCACATCCCAGTGAGATTTGATGACTAAGAATGATCCCAACTGATCTAACGAATCTCATTCTTTCAGGATTCTACCATTGGATTCTCTTCATGCCCGACTTCAAATTTCTTCCGATAATTCCTTCCTGAAGGCCTGTTGGGAACGTCTTTCTCAGACCTCTAAGATTGAATCTTGACCGTTGATCCTCCAGGTCGAATTATTCTGGATCGTTGATCTATGAAACTACACAATCACCATGAAACACACAGGAGTTCCACTTCCAAGGCTGAATTCGACTCTGTAGCTACATATCAAAGCCATAAATCACTTCTTTTGACCACTCTGAACACTGAAACTCAAAATCTCCCCCGAATTTGGGGCTTTCACTTTTGTTCTTCTTCATCCTCCCCCCCCCCTAAATTCATAATAGACAAATTTTCCACAATGAATTTGAAAAATTCACAAAATTTCTAGCCCATACTAGTCCGATGTTGAACCATAAGCTTTGATACCAATCTGTAACATACCCAACCACCCACAAGTTGGCCACGCTACTTCAAAACTCGCTTCTAAACTAATTTCGAATTATGATAAATTTTTAATTAATAAAAAAGCATGAAATATTCACATGCAAAGATCAAGATTCATGCTACATCATAAAAGAAATGAATATAATTCCATACACAACAATAACCAACAAGCATGTACATTATAAACATGAATCTCACAAATAATAATTAATACACATCGGAAATAAATATACATGTAAATTAAACCATGACAGAGAGAACTTATCTTTAATGAAATGAATCACCAACTGGTTGTAGACCAATGACGTTCCACCCAACCGTATACACATTTGTTCCAAGTCTCAACAACAATGTCACTCCCAAGCCAGGGATATGAATCCACAAAGATGGTTCAGGGGTATCACTCAACTTCCCAACCCAGTGAACACTCAAGCTCTCACAGGATTCTCAACACACACAACAATCCAAAGTACGTCAGCTCTCTTCTATCCATCCTGTACAACCCAAGGGAATGGACCTCCTTTTCTACCACGCAGTCCCTCAGGATATCCACCTCCTTCTAGGGCTCCAATGCATCTGTTCAAGAATCTCCATCCTAGGACTCTCAGGATTCATAATTGTAAGAAAAAATTAACACATGCCAAAGCATCTCAGACATGCATGCATTAATTCATGGCTGGAATACACTAGCAGTCATTACAGCCAATAAAACCATGACTCCTCTCCAACAATACGTTTTTCTTTCCCAAGCCAAGATCAAAATGAATGAGGAATGAAGAGTGGGTGAAAGAATGAATGGAGAGAGAGAACATAATGAAAGGCGTGAACAATGAAGATTGTGTGAGTGAACCCCAAAACATACCAAAGATGGGTGTATATATTTCTTGGAATTAGAGAATCACATCACCTTCCCCCAAGAATCTCATGTAACTTATATTCTCCATTAAAATAAAAATTGATAAAAAAAAATATAAAATAAATACTTAGCCCCTCAAGCCCCCTCTCTTGTGGAATTATATCCCCCTATAACTCTTGTCCTTGTCTGTCTAGCAACCAACGATGTATTTTATTATTAATAATGACCAAAACATTACATTTCCTAGGCACACTAGCCTCTTTTAATTTTTTGGGCATTCCGACCTTTCATAAATTAACAAAATACATTATTTAATATGGGGCTCAAAATCGAGGTATTACGGGGATGTATTAAAAAAGAACTTATTCCTACGTTTTCTCAACATAGAAGAAAAGGGGGATTTTTCTAAACTCACTTGATTACAATAGTCCGATATAATGGAGGAATATTTTTAGGATCTACATGTGCTAGCTACTTGTGTCCCTAATATATTAGAAGATTAGTTGCTTCAAATAGCCTTATTGGGGTTGAAGGAAAATATCTGAAATGAGCTTGAATTCCTTAACATTAAGGATATTGAGCAAGCTCCTAAAAAATACAAAATTGCTGAAAATAAACTTAACATATATCAACAAACATCATGGCACTCACTCAAAGACTCTAGCTCCAAATACATTCCCCCTCACAAAACACTGCCACCAGATACAAGACAAGATAAAGACCAATGTTTTAAATCTAACACACCCAATTGGAAACTTGGCCATAAGTGCAAGGAAAAAAAGTTTTTAAATTAATAAATAGACAAGAGTGACAATGACAAGGATGAGGAAGCAGGGGACATATCTTCATCCAATGAAGAAACAAATAATAGAGACTCAAGAAATTCCCATGAGTTAGGAAATCAAAACACAAGTCCGACACTCTCTGTTGTTGCAATGACAGGTATTTCTCAACCCCACACTCTTAAAGTTTATGACTATGTTAAGATAACTAAAGTAACAATGCTCATAGATAGTGGCAGTTCACATAACTTTATAGATACAAAGATAGCAAGGAAATTAAACCTATTCATTTATCCTACCTCTGAATTTCAAGTCTCCATCCTGGGAAATATGACTGCTTCATGTGATGGGAAATTCCACAAGGTAGAAGTATAAATTAATGACTACAGATTAAAATCTCATATGTATGTTATGCCAATAAGAGGGGTATATATTGTCTTTAGGTCCCAATGGTTAGCCATGCTTGGTACTATTGGATTAAACTTACAAGAGCAATTTGTAAGATTTTATGAAAATGAGGAAAAATACAAATTACAAGGAATTAACTGTCCTCCCCCACAAGTAGTCACATCTAATAGGATGAAAAAAATGATAAAAAATGGAGCCCAAGCTTATTTATTACACTGTTATGCAATAGAGGGAACTACTAATGAGAACAAAAATGGAGATCCCAAGAAATTGGATAAAATTCTTGGAAAATATGGCACCATTTTTCAGGAACCTCCTTGTGGGATTCCTCCACCTCATTCTAGAGACCACGTCATAGAATTAATCCCTAGTTCCACCCTAATTAGAAAAAAATATTATAGGCAGTCACACCAACATAAGACAAAAATTGAATGCTTGGTTCAAGAATTATTGGACTGTAGTGTTATTACACGAAGCAAGAGTACTTACTTAGCTCTAGTCATAGTTGTTAGGAAAAATGATAGATCATATAGACCGTGTATTGATTATCGATAAATGAACAAAATTGCGATAAAGGATAAATTTCCAATTCCAATCGTGGATGAGTTATTGGACGAGCTCCATGGTGCTAAATATTTCTCCAAGATGAACTTGAAATCAGGTTATTACCGAATAAGAATTCAAGAGGAAGACATTCCCAAAACTGCTTTCTGTACCCATGAAGGGTTGTATGAATTTCGGGTCACACCTTTCGATTTATCCAATGCTCTCGCTACCTTCCAAGCAGTAATGAATGATTTATTTCGGCCGTACCTACAGAAGTTGGTACTTGTCTTCTTTGATGATATCTTTGTTTATAGCAAGAACTAGAACTCACACCTCAAGCACATAGAGACAATATTAAAACTCCTTCAAGAGAAAAATTTCTATGCTAATATATCTAAGTGGAGCTTTGCAAAAAAAGAGATAGTATTTTTGGGACATGTCGTATCAGATGAAGGAAATAAGGTTGATCCCAAGAAAATTGTGGCAGTTACTAAGTGTCCTATCCCCAAATCAATCACATCATTATGAGGATTCCTTGGTCTTACCAGGTACTACAAAAGATTTGTTCAAAACTACACATAAATTGTGGCCCCATTAACAACACTATTGAAAAAATATGTGTTTAAATGGAATGACAAAGTTGAAGCTTGTTTTAGAAGGTTGAATCTCTTAATGCCATCCACCTCGGTTTTGACAACACCATATTTCTCCAAAACATTTATCCTTGAATGTGATGCCTCGGGAATATGATTATGTGTCTTTCTTATGCAAGATAATCATCCCATCACATTCAAAATTCGAAAATTCAAACCAATGGAGAAAACCAAGTCATCACATGACAAAGAAATGTTGGTAATTATGAATTCCTTGGTTAAATGTAAACAATACTTGTTGGGAACACAATTTTATTTGAAAACAAACCACAATAGCTTGAAGTATTTTCTAACTCAGAAGAATTTTTCATTAGAGAAACAAAAATGGGTGAGCAAATGAATTCTATATTATTTATAAAAAAGGAAGGGAGAATTTGGTTGCAGGTGGGTTATCAAGGAAACTTGATAGTGATGCTACACTATGCGCTATTTTCATCGTCATTCTCGAATGGATCTCAGAATTTCAAACCGAGTGTGTCAAAAATCTAGATATAAGGAAGCTACTAGAGGAAGTTGAAAGCAACCCAACTACAAATCCTAGATTCACTCAGGAGAATGACATATTGTGGTACAAACAAAGGATATTCTTACCCAACTCTTCCAAGTTTAAACTCCAATTTTTGAAAAAAAATCACGATTCTTCGACAGTAGGCCATGTGGGGTTTTCCAATACTTACTACAATATACACCCGTCTTTCTTTTGGAAGGGTATGTAGTCCGATATTTGAAAATATGTGGTAGAACGTGACACCTGCTAATGACAAAAGTTTTAAATAATCACTCCTCTAGGTCTTCTTCAACCCCTTAATGTTCCAGTACAAAAATGGTCTGAAATATCTATGGACTTTATTACTGGTCTTCCTACCTCTGAAGGTAAAGATGCTATATTTGTGATCATAGATCGACTAACCAAATATTCCCACTTTGTTGGGATTTCTTCAAAATCCAAGGCTAGCCAAGTGGCCAATAACTATGCTAAAAATGTTTTTAAGATTCTTGGATTTTCCAAGGTTATCGTACATGACAGGGATCCCAAGTTCACTAACAACTTTTGGAAATAACTATCTCACCAATTTGGGACATCCTTAACCATGAGTACTTCATACTATCCCCAAATAGATGGCTAGATTGAAGTGGTTAATAAATGCCTTGAATGGTACCTAAGGAATTTTGTGAATGATCATAAGACACAATAGATTAATTGGTTACATCTTGTTGAATGGTGGTACAAGAGTACATATCATATCTCAGAAAAAATGTCCATGTTTGATGCACTATATGGTTATATGCCCTTCTTGATTGATGAATATGCTATCAATTCCAAAGTTTATCCCATTAAAGGCTATCTAGCTACATTGGATGGAATTTTATGCACTCTTAAAGATCACCTTGAACAAGCAAGGAACTGAATCAAACAACAAGTTGACAAAAGAAGAACCGACCGAGAATTTATAACATGATATCGAGTGTTTGTTCGACTACAAACTTACAAATAAATTTCTCTTAAAAATTACAAGAAACACAAACCGACTCTTAAGTTTTATGGACCCTATTAAATTAAAAAGAGAAACAATGAAGTTGCTTACGCCCTTGATATTCCAAATAAAGGGAAATTGTATGAAATTTTACATGTTTCTTGTTTGAAGAAAAAGTTGGGTCCTACTGTCCATATAAAAACATAATTTCCCCTTTTAGATGAAGAAGGAAAGTTGATTTTACTTCCTGAAGGTATCTTAGAAGTACAAACTAAATTCCCACGTTCTAGAAGAGTTAATGCGTATCTGATCAAATGGAAAAACTTACCACAAGATGAAGCTACTTGGGAAAATGAGGAGTTTAGATCCAAGCATTAGTCTTTACCCATGCTTCGAGGATAAATCTTTTCATGAAAATATGACTTCTAATATATCTTAATTGTATATTACAAAGTCCATTAATTATTCATTATAACATTGATGTATTAATTATACCGTTAATGTAAAG
>JASDQU010105615.1:28067-46856 GCA_032191745.1 Picea mariana
ATTAGCTTGGCTAATCGCTGATGTTCAGATTGGTCAAGTTCCAAACAATATCTTTATGAAGATAAAATCTCTTTAGGTTTTTATAGAGGTGGTACTCCTTTGTCATAATCTGAAAAATGCAACTTAATGTTCTTGGATTGGGTTGTTAAATGAGAAAATACTAAACAACAAACTCCAAATATTTATTGCTTTAATTTGTACGTAAAATGGTTCTTAATAACCTGATTGCTTTGAGTACAACATTTACTTGGAAATGAACCAAACAACTTTATTTATAATAAAAAAAGATAATAAAAAACTTCAATATCAAAATAATTATATGCTCAACTTCATTATAACATCCATCTTAAACACATTTAAAAAAAATTATATCCATATTTTCTCAAATATATATATATATATATATATATATTAATAATTTCATAAAACTTTAAATAAATATTACATTCAAAATTCAAAACTGAAAATAACTAACTAAAAATCTTAATTTATTTTCTTCAAAACACTTTTTAAAAAAAAAAAACTAAAAAAAATAAATATAAAAAAAAATTACCCAACATCACTCCCACACATACACCCCTATCATTTATATATTATGACATATCAAAGTTCACGTAATATACTCCCTTTCAAATTATATATATAATCCTCTTTTCATATTGTATTTTAATCATATATTATGTTTTGTTTTATATATATTATATGATATTTTAATTATGTATTATGTTTTGTTTCGTAGGTTTTTAAATTATATTTAAACTTTGATTTTATTATATTTAAATATTTTATTATTATTTTTTTTAATATATGTTTATAAAGTTACTATATATCTATATAATGTTTAGATTTTTTAATGTTTTAAATGTTTGTTTTTTAATATTTTTAAGTTTTATTTTTCTTGATTTGTTTTTTTATATTTTTAAAATTAAATTGTTATTTTTTATTTTATTTTAAAATTTGGGTTTTTTACTTTTCAATTTACTTGGTTTTTTTAGTGTTTTGAAGAAAATAAATTAAGATTTTGTATTTTTTTTAAGGGGAAGGTAAGGGTGAAGTAATGGTAGATATGTTGATTTTATTTGCAATAATATAAGTTTCTTAGGTGATGGTTTAAAAATGTTACAATTTAAAGTTTACAAAAAAATAAGTTTTTATTGCTAACACCTCTTTTCAATTTAGGGGTTCATTTTAAGATTTTGATTGTAAAGATACTTGTTGTTAAGGACATGGTTTTAAATTAGTTGTAATTTTAACCTTCCACAAAACAAAAATGTGTTACTTGTAGCATTGCTTTTTAATTGTTGTGTTGATTTTAAGATTTTGGTTGTAATGGTACCAATTGTTAAGCCTGTGGTTTTAAACAAGTTGTAATTTTATCTCCAAAAAAAAAAGGTGTTACCGGTATCACCCTTTTTCAATTTTAGGTTTGATTTTAAAGGTTTTTGTTTACAAAATTCCAAATCATGGTTGCAAAAGGTCATACTTTTAAACTTGTAAAAAAAATAGTGCAACCAATAGCACAAGTTTTCAAAATGGAGGTAAAAACAACCATTAAATGCGACCTCTAAAAAATGAGAACTCTGGAGTGTTCTCGTTAAGTCGGTAAGTCACAATTTTAACCACCTTGTAAAAAATGGGTGCTTCTGGTAACACCATTTTTTGAAACAAAGGTAAAAAATGCGGCCTCTATAAAATGATAACTCTAGAGAGTTCTCGTTAAGTTGGTAACTTTATTAAAGGTAAAAAGTACATTGGGCTTTGTGTCTATACAAAACTAAGTACCATGCATAAACTAGTTCCAACTTAAAATCATCATGCTTTGTCATCGGGAAGTCTTCAAATACATAGCCATAATCAACGACAAAGATAAGGTAATAAGTCATATAGAACTTTCGAGTCTTTTTAAGGTTACTCAACTGGAAAGAAACTTCACTCGAAATAAGGTAACCCCAATCTATAATAGTTTTTTCATGCAAAGCATAATGTAGGGCATATATAACATTTCTTGGTACAAATACAGTAGATTCCAGACCAAGTAGATTCCAGACCAACAATGCAGGTGAACAACCATTCAAATTCTCTATAAGGTTTTTTTTAGTGAAGTTACCTCAATCTTGGAAGCATCAGGGTTATTGTTTGGGTCCTCCAAATGATTTCTTAGAAACCTCTCCCCTCCTTTATACTACTTCATAAATTCATCAACCTCTTCATTTTTGAATCGCAAGGTAGGTGTAGGGAGTCGTAACATTCTAGAGAATGTTGAAGGAACTAGAGAAATGGGTTGATGTCCTTGTAATTGAATTATTCTTTTCTCAGAGTTGAACTTATCTGCACACCATTGAACAATTTATTTGAAGTCTATTACTTTTGGAACACAACCTACTTATGTTATTTCTGAGGTCCAAATTAAGTTTGTTTTCTTTTCAACTGGAGAAAGAGTCTTGTAGTAATTGTATGCTCTGAGCCACTGAAACTATTGATCATCATGCCCAAGCGTGTTTAGTGTATCTCCACAATACAACTATTTTTTCTTACTTGACATTCATTTTCTACTTTTGGCTTTGACAATAGGTGGTGCTATTGTTGATATTTACAGCTTGGCATATTTTGTTTTACTTAATTTCACCACATATTGTCTTGATAGTTCAATCAATCATAAATCTTGCTTTTAATATTTTCGACTTACACGAGATTTGAATTTATTGCAAGCTTTAACAAATGTTTCGTGAATTTAATAACAACATTATGCCTACATAAGTGGTTGATGATGTGGCAGGGACAATAAATGTGATGGGAAGTGGTAATGTGATGTCCTGGCAGATGAAAAGTGTTAACTATGAGAGTGTAAAATGAGGAATGGAAAGTGCACTTTGTATAACACATGACTAGGGAGCTTCAGACCTGGAACATAGATATGAGGAAGAGTAAGGAGGTCTACAATTAAATGATAAATATGGCTAAGTATCAGAAAAAGATGGTATTACTTATAGGAATGCAATGACTAAAAATAGACATGCTATAAATAACAATCCTCCTAAATAGTAGGAAAAATTTAAAAAATGAGTATGTCACTAAGTATGTAGTTGAGCATGTACCCCAACACAAAATGCATTGTGGAGGATGTAGAGGTAAGAGGTGAAAAATGTAGAATGCGATAATTTAGACCCGTGGACCTTCAGACATGCAGATCCAAAACTTTTTCTACCCCCCCTCTGCATTATGTGTTGGAAATATTTTGATAAAAGAGAAAAAAGACTAAAGAAAGACAAACAAAAGAAAAAACAAGGAACAATCATATGGGTGGTTAAATGAAGACAAAAATTTGATAATGTATGTGGATCAACAATTATCAACCACATATATGGCTGTATAATACTCCTATTGATCTTTTTAGGAAGATACTTGAAATAATAAAAATAAATAACACTAAAAAACTCAACCTTATGCTTGATCTATGATATACAAACACAGATCTTTGAGAGAAATTGTGTAGAAGAAGAAGAAGCAAGAAAATAGAGATCTATATTTGCAGATCAAAAGTTGGTTGTGCACTAAAGGCTGAACAATGCTATCTTGATGATTTGAACTTCTAACCTCTTTTTTTATAGTGCTCTCTTTCTTTTAAATTTGCTCCCAATGCTTCTTGAAGCTTCTTGAAGTAGTTAGGGTTTATATTCTTCTAGAAGTTTCCACATGCTTCTTACTTTTGGAATTAATGATTTATTAAATTATCATTAATGAACTTAGGGAATTGAATTTTTTTCCTCCAAATGGGACCCACTTCAGCCTTTAATAAAATTTCTTTAATAAACTTTTATTTCCAAAATTTAAAGCTGGCTCTTTTAAAAAAGATGGTTTGTGTTTTAATTTTTTTATCATTATAAGTGACTTCTCAGCCATTAAAATCATTCTATAAATGATATTCATCATTCCAACTTTATAACAAGTCCTCCTGAGTGAAATTTGTAGTTCCGTATCTCAATTTATAGCCTTAGGAAGTCAAAGTTCCAGACAAATTTCTCAGCAAATCATGAAAATATAGCTGACTGCTATTTTAATTTATGGAAGAATTATGGAAAAATTCATCCATTTAAACCCATTCCATTTTCATCCTTGTCAAATTACCTTTCCAACAAGGTATCTCTTGCCCCAGATGGATGTCTGAATCATGAGTTATAAGCTCCAAAAGATCACTGCTCAACAACTGTCGATCTAGTTCGAGGATCTATCTTAGCCTTTGATTTAATTACACTCTCTTTAGTCCCACATGCATTGTGGTGGTGGCAAATTTAGTTCTTATAATATAAATCCTTTCCATATCATTCATGTGAATTAAATGAGCTTATGGAGGTCTTAGTGTAGCTCTTCGTGCCTTAGAAAAATTCACATCTCAGTAATATTTTGGTCGCCCAGTCACTGCTCAATCATCGTCCAATCAACCTATGAATGTCTGACACATCACGTCCATGTGTCACTAGGGGTAGGTCCACCTCACTGCCACATGTCACCCATGTATATGTATATGTATATGTCACTGCCACATGTCACCCATGTATATGTCCATGTCACTCAGGGATAGGTCTACGTCACTGCCATATGTCACCCATGGATATGTCCATGTCACTGCTACATGTCCCAATATGGCAGGTCCACGAAAAGGGGGAAGAAACTTAGGATAGAAAATAATATCAAAAAATTAAAGGTAGGGTTTGTGGAGAAAAAATTATGGTGAATGAAGGATTGCGGGTATGCGGGCATGCAGGAGTGAAGACATGGGGAAAAAGGTAAATGGGATAATCAGTCATCCTACATTCACATTTCAAAAAACGACTAAGTATGAAAAAATAAAAAGTGCATTTGGGAGGATGCAGAGGTAAGAGGTGCCATTTGTGGGTATAGCGATTGCAGGTCTATAGACCTAGGGACATGTGGGTCTGAGACATGTTGTACTCCCACATTACTACTTCCACATAGCTTGGAAAAACAACTAAGTGTAAGAAGAATAAAACATGGTAAGTCATAAAAAATGACTAAGTGTTGGGGAGGTAAGTAGTAAGGTTACATGAGTCATAGAGTTACGATGAAAATAAGAAAATGGAAATGAAATATGAAATCTCGGAAAAGGAAAATGGGAAAATGGAAAAATAAAAATGCAAATAAATCACTAAAATGAACTAGAAAATGGTAATGAATTATGTGAAGATAGAAATAAATTATGAAAACGAACCTAGAAATTGTAAAAATATAGAAAATGAGAATATAAAAAAAACGGAAAATGGAAATATGAAAAATGGAAAATGGAAAAAGGAAATAAGAAAAGTAAAATGGTAAATGGAAAATAAATTATGAAAATGAATAAGTTACATGGAAAATGGAAACAAATTATGAAAATGAACATGGAGATGAATTATGAAAATGACAAAGTGGTGGGTATTCTGAAAATTAACTAAGTGGAAAATGAAAATGCAAATGGGATAAGTATGGAGAATAGTGAGGAAGGAGAGTAGAGTGGAAAGAAGGAAAAATGACTAACTATGGAGAAACAGAGTGTGGGAGAAAAATGACATATCTTGGGCATATGAGCTCTGTTTTAAATTCTATAAAGTGATGAAAAGACTTGAGACCTAGAGCTAGTTAGTGAGAATCTCGACATAAGTATTTTCCTTCTTTTTAGTATCATTTCCTTTCCTTCTCTTTTTTTAAAAAGGAAACCATCTCTATTAGCCTTTCATTATGAAGAACTAGAGAACTCAAACTGATTGGAAATTTGATTGAAAATATGTTGGGTCTTCACGATCAACAATTAACGATTCTTTAGAACTTTTCAAGTTCAAAAAACAATTTGGTCTCTATTTGATGCGTGAAAACACATCTACACTAATATATGGGTATTCATATATATTGTATTAGCTTGGCTAATATATAGGGTATTCATATTACGTTAGTCATATTACATGTGATACGTGGACTAGGTTTTCACATTAATATATGTATATTATTTTGAATATATATATATATATATATATATATAATTTTAAAACTATCCCATATATTATATTAGATTAACTAATATATGGGTATTGGGCTATGTGGATCGGATCCACATATTATACTAGAAACAACCACATTTAGGTAAAAAGTGGTTGATATACACCGATCAACGCCATTAATTTTAAAGGGTGTAAAATGACGTCAATCGACGTATATCAACTACTTTTTACTTAAATGTGGTTGTTTCTAGTATACATATTTTTAAACATATAGAAAATTTTAATAAATAAATAACTAAAAAATTGTTTATTACTATAATAATAATAATAATAATATATTTTTAAGGTCGTGACCAAGCCACACACCAAATTGGTATATGAGACCCCCTTGTTTGTGGGACAAGGGACCCCCTCCGCGCAACGATTTGACTACTAAAGTCTATGGAGGTATACATACCCTACCCCCTTCTATATTTGAACCTATGACCTCCAAGGAGGAAACACATGATCTTAACCATTAGCCCCTAAAACATATAAAACACTAAAAATATGGTTTATTACTATTATTTTATTAACAAATACTTATATAATCTAAAAAACTAAAAATAAGGTTTATTCCTATTATTTCATTAATAAATATTTTAAAAATCTACATATAAAAAATTTGCAATCTTTCTCAAGATTAAATATATTTACAAATATGCAATCTTTCTGAAGATTACATATATTTACAATTCAAGTGGATTAAAATTAAATTATTATTATTTAAATTGAATTTAAATTATCTTATTATTGTAAAATAAACCCTAATAGGAACATTTGTACCTTGATACTGTACTTGAAGTAGTCACTGTAAAGATAATAAGTAGACTAGTTACCAAAAGGATACTAAGGAATTGTACAACATCAACTTGAATAAAGATCACAAGTAAAGAGAGGGTTTCCATACAACATTCAATCATTACCATTTCCAAGGGTTGGTTATTGGTTTCAAGCATTAATATGAGATCATTCTGGTAGTAAAGGAAATAAAGAAGTTGAGCCTTCACAACGACCTTACCTTTAAACATCTAACTGAAACAAAACTGACATGAATACTAAAAGATAAGAAGAGTCAACCCGACCTTTATACTTAAGGAAATACAATCAATAAGTGAATAAATCCCCGACTCAATTAACTTCACTTATGCCCTTAGCTACAATAACCCTAATACTGATAACCCTAACCCTAATAACCATTAGGAGTCACTTTCTCTTCTGTGCAAATTGCTTCAGTTGTGTTTTTGGAAAGTGAGACACAATTCATGTGACATGCTTTTGTGCCTACACTGGCTTTAATTTTCTACTCGGGGCATTGGTTTGCACCTCCTTCTGCGTATTAACATGTCTTGCTTATCAATTGTTTACACAATTTTACAATCCACAACCAGATCACTTTCACACTACATATTATGATTTAGTTTACAATATTACCTTACAAACAATCAAATTCAAGTTAAAACCTCCAAAACCTCCATACAATTCAATCCAAGTTCAAACCTCCAAAACCTACATGAAGATGATTTCCCTCAATTATCAACTTTTAGGTCCTAATACATACCATTTTAAGCTCTAACAAAGATAGAAGTGTACTTTCTAAACAGAGAAAATCTCAATAGATCTCCATGATATTGAATTTGTTCACCATATTGGTAATGAAATTGACCAAAATTATTTATAAGACATAACTAAAATTAAAAGATGTAAAAATAAAAAAAAGTATAGGATCAATTTTATAATAATTTTATTCATATAAAATTATAATTTTGAATAGTTTAACCAAATTCAAATAATGAGGAAAAAATCAAATAACCTTTTTCATTTCAATAATCGATGCATTTGATTTAAATTTAACTTTTAAAAATGATGTAAAGTAAACAAGATAATTTGCCTATCGGCATACCTGCTGCAATAGAAAGAAGTTTATGTAAGATATGACATTGATCCAACAAAACCAACTCTTAGCAATTAAAAATATTTGCACCATTAAAAATCCATAAAACATTGTTGAGCATTACCAGAGCTATCTCATTCCCACACCATTTCCTAAACCATTTGCATAGTAAGTGGGAGTGCAAATTAAACCTCCTCTTAATATTTAGAAATCAAGCATGACGAGTCATGCATAAAACCATTGTAAGTTACAGGTTAATATTTTGTAATGATTGCGTAAAGGATAAACAAACAGAACTGAAGCACTGGTCTTTAAATGGGGCATTCAATTAAAATAAATATGGTGATATGTGTTATATTTATAGAAATTAAAACATTAATATTGATCGTTGTATTTTAAAATTGGGCATTCAATTAAAATAAATATGGTGGTATGTGTTATATTTATAGAAATTAAAATATCAATATTAATGGTTGTATTTTAAATTGAGCATTTAATTAAAATAAACATAGAATATTAATGGTTGTATTTTAAATTGAGCATTTAATTAAAATAAACATAGTGATATGTGTTTATTTATAGAAATTAAAACATTAATATTGACGGTTGTATTCAAATGGACTGTAGCTACATAGCAAAGGGTAAGTGGAAGGTACATACAATATAGTAAATGAGCTATTAGTGTAGGACTGAAAGAAGCCTATTAGTTAAAACTAATATACGGATACGTGAAACCATGTATTCATAATCCTCACATATTCACATATTAATTAAATTAATATATAAACATGAAGTTTATAACATAGGAAAGTATTTATAATTAGTTTGAGTTTGTGAATATAATTTATATATTCATTTTTTTAATTAGTCACATTTTATATTTCCCCAATTTAAAGATGAGTGTTTTGTTTATCACATGTGTTATATTAAAAAATAAGTAAATTTCTTATTAAAAAGTAATTCATAAATTCAAAAGTACTTTTATTTCTACTCACATGAATAAAATGTTTTTTTTATTAGTTGTATTTATAGATATCATTTCAATTTAACTTAACCATAGTTACATAGATAATAGTATAAGGGGTGATTTGTAAATATACTTTCCCCACAAAATTACTAACTCATAATTTTTTATTATATCTCTTAGAAAACCTATTTTAGACCTCGAAATTCCCCTAATTTGAAAAAGTTCTTATCCTAGGGTACTTAAAAATCCTTTCTAGTAAATGTGTTTTTAGCACAAGGTACACACTCTCTTTTAAGTATGAATTCTTAGGTTTGGATTGATGGTTTGATGGATCCACCTAGCTCTTTCAAGTTACAAGTTTCCCTGTGATCATTTGAAGCCAATAATCCCTTATCCACGATCTACATGGAGGTGTCCTAGTTAAAAATCATAGCTTTATCATCGAGTGGATTTTATGTGATTATCAAAGAACCCAAGATAGATAATTGTTTCCCCCCTTGGACCTTATCCCCAAGGGAGTTGAACTATAACCTTTTCTATCAACTGTCGCTTGTGTTCTTTGGTGGATTTCATCACCATCCGTCAAGACAATTAGAAGGTTTAGTCATGATTTGCAGACTATGAGAGTATTGCTAGAGTCTTAGGAGTATGATTTTATTTGGCATCATCACATCATTAATCATACATTTTTCACCAATAAAAGCACACTTATGAACCACTTGTTGCACCACCTTTTCATGTACTTCAATTGGAGATATCACTATGATGGAATTTTCATGATTAATACCTTTATTTTACTCATCACCTTGAAGACTAGAGACATTTAAAATTGAGCATTACAAAGAACCCTTAGTTTCCCGGGTGTTCTGTTAGGTTTTGTGGCCTTCCTCCTTTCTACAAGAGATTCCCACTCTTTCTATCTTTCCATCAAGGCATAGTTCAACTTATCTAAACCTAAATACGATATTTTCCACTTTGAGTTCATATTTCTCAAGCTCGTCCTCTACTAGATTTTCTACTTTGAGCTATTTAGCTACTAGCTTGTCAACTTTCAGTTCATCCACTATGGCTGGACCAAACATACCTTACATGGATAGTCTAAATCTTCCAAATTTGATGAAACTCATCAATGACCCTATCCTTCATGATCCAACTTGGACAATCATGCCTACTAGGTTTCCATCCAATATACCCAAACTTGAGGGACAACCTAGTGAATTTCTATTAAACCATGTGATGACCTTTCATCTTTGGTTTTCATCCAATAATATTATGAAATATTTCATCTAGCTTATATTGTTTCAATATACCCTCATAGGAGACTTTACCAAATGGTATATTGACCAAAATATAGGCACTCGTGCCATCTTAAAATCAATAGATAAATCCTTTTTGACATTTTTTCAATTACCATTTCGCTATGACACCGAAGTTGAAATACTTACTATTTGTTACCAGACGAGGGCCACCAATGTCATGGATCATATCAATGAGTGGTGTCAATGACAAAGCATATGTAAACTTGATCTTAAGGAACTTTTTCTCTTCTAAAATATCTCCTCCCCGTCATTTCCAAATATTGTGTGGCCACCACCATGCCTCAAAATGAAGAAGAGGATATCCTTAAAGAACAACAATTTGACCTCAATCTATGCCCTATCAAGGTATTTATACTCTATAATATTCAAATCCCCTTGACACCACTCTCATGATACATCAATGTCGAGAGCATCACATGCTGCCGATGATGTTATTGGGCTACTTGTGCATGCTACCAACTAGTTTGGTCAAATGTCCTTCTCGTCGGGCACTAGTCACTACACCAATCATTGTTGGAACCCTATTTGGAGTGAACTTATGTTATAGATGAGATTTACATTATGTTTGGATGTATTTATCACTTTATGAGTTGATTATACTTTAAGGGAATAATAAGGGGTTATTATAATTTATGATGTAATTAGGTGAAGAGGACGTTACTTAGTTGTAACAACCATCCTTCTCCTTGTATTGTATTCTTGAGAGGTTTCAATGGAGACTATTGTATTGTTTATGATATTATCGAGATTGGAGACTCTGAGGGTTTTGAGAGATCTTTGTCTCCTTACCCATATTGTGCAAGAAATATATTTTTTATGGTAGTTTCTGTTATCACATATAGTTGTCAAGGGAAACAAGTTGTCCAAGTTCGCGGTCTTCACAAGAAGTGTCAAAGTGCAGTGTTCAGAGTAGTCCATTTCGGACCCGAAATTCAAACTAGCAGGCGATATCAACTTCAACGATGAAAATTCCTGAGAAAATCAGATTAGCAGCTCGCGAGCGCTCAGAATCCCAAACTTGCTCGAAGTTTAGCACCGGAGAAAAGGCCGAAAATCAAAGTCGAGCAAAGATGACCCTGAGTCCCGAAATGCGAAGTCTCGATTCATGAATAAGAGATCTGGACCATTGGATCACGGAAGGTCGTGGACCGTTGATCTGACTCAGGCGAAGTCGAAGAACCAGGAATTAGAAGAAATGAGGTAAGCTAACTTTCGACTTCACGAAATGCGAAGTTCGGAAACACTCAGAAGTTGGGCCCCAGGTCATAGCGGAGGTCACATCGAAGGGGCCCGTAGGAAGGGAGCTAGCGCTCGCTAGGCTCTAGTTCAGGAGTTCAAAAATCGGGCGAATCAGGAGCGACTCACATCAAAGCACCTGAATTGCGAAGGCGCGAAGCGCCCAGAAATTTGGCCCATGGTCACAGCCTGAGGTCACATAGGAGGTGGGCCCAAGGAGAAAGGTAAGCACCCAACACATGATTAATGACTCAAGTTTTCAAGGAAGCAATTGCGGCTGTCGATCATGAAGCAGATCTGACCGTCGATCTGAGCAAGGTGATTTCTCTGACGTGGGCATCGGGAAATTTGTAGTCGAGTAAACTGAAAATATCTGAAAAGAGAAATCCCAAAGTTTCTTTAGAGATAAGCGCCAGGTCATGGCACGAGGTCACATGCATAAGAAGATGGTACCAGAAGCCTTGGGAGCGCGATGGAGGGTGTTGATTTCAGGATACCTGCACCAAAGGTCGAGGGTGCCCGTGTTCATTACAGAGCGAGACCATCATGGCCTCGAGGTGTCAGGATTGACTAGAAGAAGTCGTGGGCAATGCCTGAAGCATTCATGGATGTCAGGCCTCATCTCGATCTTGTTGAAAGTAGTTAATGAAGGTGAGAGAGGTGGTTGAAACCTCGTCTCACCACATAAATGGAAATCCAGGCCGAACTGCCATCAAGTTGGTTCTTCTGCAGATTCCTACTAAAACACGATTGCGTCTAACAGAAGAATGCATGCACGTTTATTCTGGCAGGGGCTCACCGACTCAAAGCTTTGATTGCAGTGGCCAGGTCGCGCTCTTGTAGTGGTGATTTTCTCTGAGTATATAGTAGGTAGTTTTGATATTTTGTTAGGGTCGATGGTTGAGATAGGCTCCTAGATTGTAAAGTTTTGATGAAGCTCTGGTTCTTCTGGTTATGTATCTGTATTTGAGACTTCTTGTTAAATAAGTCAGCTTCCTTTCCATTTCTTTGTAACAACTGTGTTAGAACACTCAGGAATGGATGATCCAGTCAAGGGTAGTTATGTTGTTGTGATGTAGGTTTGATCACAATGGCATCATGACCAGTTTTAATTAGTCTCATGTGTTATCTTTTTCCCCTCTCACATTGGATGGCTCGGGCATGGAAGATCCAGTCGAGCTATTGCAGTTGTAGGGTGATGAAGGTTTGATCATGCTGCTGCTGTAACTGTGTTGCTTGCACCATATTTCAGTGTTTAAAGCTTGATCTCAAGATTTCTCTTGAGTATTGAGTTTTTCCTCTTCGAGCTACTGGAAGGTCTGATGCCCATAGTAGTCTCGTTCATCTTTCTCGCAAAGTCTTTCGTTTGCTCACATTTAAGCTCAACTTATTGACTGAAGTTGAATCAAGACCTCACCTATTTTTGCGTGCCAGTCCCTGTTTTTTGAGTTAAAGCAATACTATCTTGAGTCTACACCCATTGACCTCATATAAAACCAACCCATGACATATAAATTTGATGGGTACTGGGCTTACGCTCTCCGCAATCGGGGGGGAGGGGGGGTTGAATTCTAGTGCTAACAATTTATTTAATTAATATGAATCCAATTCTCATATATTGTTGTGCACTGTCTTCCTTTATCAATGTTATTTTATGATACATTTCCCTTATTGGCCATTGAGTACCAAAAATTTTCATCAGTTGAGAAATAACACAAATTCCTCCCTTTGATCCAAGTGGTAGTAGTGATAAAGGTTGAAAGGTTTTTGAGGAGAAACCATGGTCAATAATCTACTCCAAATTGGATATATTGTAGCATGATAATATATTAGATTTTGGAATTGATATTCAGTTACAAGATATTTTTACTATTTCCTTGGAAGGGAGGAGATAAAAAAATTAGGTTGCAAGAAGATGGCATGGAGAGGTTTTTGGAAAATATTTCAGGGCTATGCTATTTATATATTGAGGAGATTGTTCTAGAATTAAATGTTGCACTCTTAAATTCATTATGGTGGAATAATCCTCCATGATGAATGATTTGATTTCAATAACCGGTGGAAAGAAGATGAGCCTTTTGAAGCACATCTTGTATTTGTCTAGTAGGGAAGTTTTATAAATTCTTTTTCATAAACAAGAATTTGTGTCATGGATTATAAGATGTTCTTTGAGTTTCCCTAGCATATCAAAGCTAGGTATGATTGCACAACAATTTCTTTAAGATAAAAACAATATTGGCAAGCTAAAGCACTCAACTTAGAGAGGAAATTCCCATGTCTGACAAATTTATCCATGGTATCATGTGCGTTATTGATATGCATGATATTATTTACATGCATTATTTATATAGTCTTACAAATTTTAGGGGTGTTATTGTCAAGGCTGGTGAAACATATAAAGTTTGGATCACACACTTCAGAAGTTTTCTTGAGGAGAATACCCATACAAGGGACAGAGATTAATATGTTGAGACATGCAAATGGTTTACATTCTTTCATCATTTTCATAATTATTCTGAATATATTGCATGCATGCAACCTAATTCACTGGTTGGTCAATGTGAGCCAAAACCAATATAATTGTACCGATGAACTATGCATAGGAATTATGAATAGAAATTATGAATATTCTTAACATGAGTAACATGAAGTCATGTGAGCCACACATTCTAGACCACCTATTGTTACACACCAAATTCCCACACTACTAAGTGTGGTTTTTTCACAATTTAGTGAGAGAGTATTTGTCATAATCCCTATACATGTTAGGAGAGGAATTTATCATATGAAGGTCAAAATACTATGTTGACATGTATTATTCATTATTATTAAAAAAAGGAAATTAATTTAGTGTGAAAATCCACCTCACATTTAGTTTCCTAATCTCAAGGAGAAGTTTAGAATCTCATGGATGGTTGAGAGATTTTCTCAAACCAATATCCTAATTTGATGGATCTTAAGAGATATTTCCTCCTTAAACTACTTGAGAGATATTTTCTCCCTAAAATCCTCGAGAGATTTTTTCTCCCTAAAAATCTTGGAGATCTTAATTTAGTGGATCTAGTGAGTGATCCTCTCCTTGGATTGTTGAGTTAGTTCTCAAATGGAAAATTATTTAAATTCCTTATGTGAGAGATTACGGGGAGGGAGTTCTAATATTATGAAACCTTTGTTCTTGTGACATTCAAGAGAGAGTTGGAGAAGCATTCTCATTATTGTCAGGAAATGCACAAAGGGGCCTGGAAAGGAGAAGCTTGGAGGAAATCTTGCATCACATCAACACGATTATAAGTTGTTTCCATTGTTTCTCATTATGAATATAACTTGGCCTATTTCTTCATTCTTGTCTTACTCAATTTAATGCATGGATGTTTGTTCTAGTTTAACTTAGATAGATTGGTTTTTATCTAACATTACATAGTAGAAGATTAGGGTTGTTTTACTTTTTGCATGAAGATTGCAAGAGATTGCTTCTACCAGGACTTGGATCAGTTCTGACATCGAATCAATGAGGACAACCTATGAGAAGAAGGTTAGATATCTCTCTTTCTTTCTCTTTCTCCTCAACCTTCATGCATGAAAATATAGAGTAGTTAGGAAAGAGGGACGTTAGTGTCCACTTGTTATCTTCTGTCCCGAATTGAAGAAAATCCAGTTCAGGGGGAGTTCAACCTGTTTGCAGGGTGAAAGTTCTCACAACACCTATTGATGCACATTGAAGAAGTCATTGTAAACCTATTATGTTTATGGTATGTTGGCTACACTTCACAATAATCATGACATATTTCTAAGAACTTGTGACAAAGGTATTTGTGCAATGTATTTGTTCATTAGGACCTACTATGGAGAAGCACAAAGTATTGTGCATTCAAGACTGCATCTTCACATAAAATTTCCATGATTGCTGGTAACATTTTGTTGACTTTGCACACATTGGATAGTTTATTTTTGGTTAATAGCGATCCACAAATTATATCTTCCATACATCTATTATGATGTAATTTTGGTGCAAAATTTGTTGGTTACAATAAATTTTGGTTAAATTTTGTACTATTGACATACAAGATGATGTGAATATTGTGGTAAATGTGATAATAAGTTCAATACACTATGCACATTTCCATTAGAGATTAGCATGAATTACTACATGATGTTGAATCTAATTGTATAATTAGTCATACATTTTATCTCGTATAAAATGAGTAAAAACTGAGTAAAGCATACTTAGAAGTCAAGAATTATTTACTATTAATACCAAGGGGATTGAACACAAGTCTCTTTTTAAGGGGCCACCCTAATTTTATTGAGTTATCAATCATATGGAGTTTTTATGAATTAGAATTTATGATGTATAGGAAGGAAATGAGACAAATCTATACCTACGTGGCTAATTTATGGGGATGGTTGAGTCATATTTTGAAGTCAATGAGTCATGATGTAATCAATGTGCTAGGAGGGGAAGGTAAAGGTATGCCAACGCCATTTTAGTTGAGATATTTTTTAAGTCAAGTAAGAGTCTATTGGGTCATGCTTGAGTTTTGGTTGAAACACCTTGAGTTGTATCATATTATAATTTGGTTATATACATCACTTTTGGAGACATCCTATAGAGACATTTTTGCACACCAAATTGTTGTCATGAAGTTTTTGGGCGTCACCAAAGGAAATCAGATCAAGGAGATCTTGTATTGGTATTTCTTGGTTCACACCATGAGTCAATGATTTGTGATTTCATCTTTCTTTTGGAGTTTAGTTGTGTGATGATTAGTAGTTGAGAATTTGGATAAAAAAAATTCAAAGACTATTATGATAGAGATTTCATTTTTGGAGAAATTTTCAAAGGATGATGTTGGAGTCACTCTTTAATTAGATTGACCATCATATATTAATCATTGATTTCGACCAAATTGATGTCAACACTACATTCAAATTTGCAAGAGATGGTCCTTATTTTGGATATTTAGCAATTATCTTTGCAAAGATGATGTAGATTCAAGCCTTGAACATATGGATTTGATGATTATGGAGAGATTCATTGACGATGAATATTGATGTTGTTGTTTTGCAAGTTTTTGATGTAAAGCAGGAGGAGTGAAACCAATTATATTCAACATCAATTTCTATAAAATTAGTGGTTACACTTCCTTATACCTTTTTATTATGGTAGGATGGAATGATGACCGTAGGGATATTCTAAGTAGGATCAAAATATTACTAGAGATAAGAAGGATGTGCCACTCATGCTGCAGATAGGAGAGGTTGTACATGGAGATGTGGGGATTAGGAGAGAAAACAAGAGTAGTAAGAGTTGAGGAGACGAGGAGGTGATTATACCATCCATGGGGTGGGTGACCTAAGGAGAAGTGCACAAAGTAGGAGTATGAGTTACTAGAATGATGAATTTGAGATCAACATATAGGTAGAATATTGTTTGGTGGAATTGAGATTGAGATTGTTGTAGATATTTCAAGTTGATTTCTAGATGTACTTGTCTCAAGGGTGATAGAATCGTGGGGGGAGGGATATTGGCACCCTATTTGGAGCGCACATATGCTTTAGATGACATTGACATTATGTTTGGATGCATCTATGACTTCATGAATTTATTGTCCTTTATGAGAATAATGAGGGATTATTATCATTTATGATGTAATTAGGTGAAGAGGACAACATTTAGTTGTAACAACCATCCTTCTCCTTATATGTTTTTCCTGAGAGGTTGCAGTGGAGAGCATTGTATGTTTATGATATTATTAAGATTAGAGACACTTAGGGTTTTGAGAGATATTTGTCTCCTTTCCCATATTGTAAATTGATAAGTGGTAGAGAATGTAAAAACCCAACACTACATCCATCAAACAAATCGGACCAAATGATTTTTTTTTTTGAAGTTGTCTGCTTCAAGTCATGCTCTAGAGCACAATAATTTTTTTTTCCAAGCTGGTTGGGTTTAGTCTTTTTTGAATGTAGCTATGGAACATTACATTATAGTTTCAAAGAAGATAGTTATGGATTTTGAACTAGCTTAAATTAGATGATGGAACCTAAAACCTTTTGGGGCTTCATGTTCATATTTATGAATATGACTATCAATAATGAAAAAGTGTATAGAAAGTTTTTTTTTGGAGAAACATGCATGCATGTAGTCATTCGCAATGGGAAGTGACATAGAAACCAAAGGTTTGGACAACATTAAAATTAGGAAAAACCTAAACTAATAGTCAACTTTCACTAAACCAAGCGTTATGGAACTTTTCTTTAGCTAAACCAAAACAAGTCAATAACTATCATTTGTTTTTACATATATACTATAATGGTTTTTACAAATATACTATAATGGTGTTAATAATTTTTCAGAGACCAATAAAAACCAAAAATGTTTTAATACTCTACAATTTGTAGTCATTCTTGTTCAAGGAATACCCATGACAAACCCAACCAGAAAACTCCATAACAACAACCATATAGATAAAATTCCAGTGAGATTGGAGGAGACATTACACATTTTAGATCTTCTCAGCTAGCTATATGTTGTAGGAAACTTTACTACTTATTGTAGGCTTTTAGAGACTTTCATCTAGGAAAGAGCCTTGGCATATGGGAAATGCATCCATGGCCACATTGTATAAATTGGGTTTGAACTTGATGTTTATTTGGCTACTAAATTATCATCATGTATGCCAATTTTGGTTATATTGAGGATGCATGCCAAACATTTGACAAAATACTTAAAAGAAAGTTGGTCTCATGGATTGACATGATTGCAGAATATGTCCAAAACATAAATGTAACACAAGAAATGCAATTAGATTCATATTGAAAAAAAAAATAGCAACACAATGGTTATCCAATACTACATATTTAGAACATAGACAAAGTAACCATACAACCACAATGTTTACATCGCATGGGGTATGCTTTAAAAATGCTCAGCATGTGGGCTTGTTTTAAAAACACCCACCATTCACAATCAACCTTTATGCTTGTTTTAAAAACACCCAACATTCACAAT
Organism: Picea mariana; assembly: GCA_032191745.1. Lineage (NCBI taxonomy): Eukaryota > Viridiplantae > Streptophyta > Pinopsida > Pinales > Pinaceae > Picea > Picea mariana. The sequence continues at coordinate 46,525 of JASDQU010105615.1, forward strand.
CAACCTTTATGCTTGTTTTAAAAACGACCAACTTTCACACTCAGCCTATGGGTATGTTTTAGAAAATAACCAACATTCACAGGGAATGTTTTAAAAAATGTCCAACATTCATAGTCAACCTATGTGCATGTTTTAAAAGTGCCCAACATTCAAAAACTCAAAATCAGCATGTGGCCATGTTTTAAAAATGCTCAGCATTCCAAATCACCCTATAGTATGTTTTAAAAACGCCCAACAACCAACAATAAAAAAATATACTCTGGTTTTGTTTTGCCAATGTCCAAGTTAACTCAATTCTTGATTATATATATATATATATATATATATATATA
>JASDQU010105615.1:47586-66247 GCA_032191745.1 Picea mariana
TTATTTTATGGATTAATTCAACCATAGGATCTTTAAATTTTTCCTTATCTTAATAGGGATTTGGAAGGATTAACACCTTACTGTTCCCTACCCAAATAGAGATTTCACACCTTTATCTTGCACATTCAACAACCATGCATATATCACGTATGCCACTATCATGTAAGCATCTATTGAAAACTCTAATCTTAGTTTATTATATTACCCTAACAATCATACAGTTAGAGGACAATTGTGCTATGTGTACTATTTATACATTATTGATGTACATATTAATTGAATTGGCTTTGTGTCCCATCTTCTTTGCCTTCTTGATCTTGTTAATTGTTTACTTTCTTGACTATATTTTTAACAGTGATATCAGAGCACATTTCTGATCTTGATGCATGTGGCATTGTGATACCTATGTGCTTGTGGAAGAATATTTTATTAGAGCTGGTTTTTGGGAGATGTTGAAAAAGGTGAAGAAGATGATTCAGGTCGTGAATAACGAAATCTTAATGGTCGTAGCCTACATCAAACTGTGACAGAGGTACGAAATAAAAAAATATAAACAAGTTACATTCCTCCTCTCATGACAACATTTATTATATGGTTTTTTATTTATCGAAAAAGTTTCATTGATTATTTTACTCACGACTCCATGTAAACCCTAAATGATAACAATCTTTCTACCATCGATTTGACTGTGTATTTGAGTGTGCTACAATATGTGTTGTATGGCATTGGTTTGACCTGAATTTTTTTTATTCAACCCGGTTATGTATTGTGGATCGTTTTGATAATCAAAAGATTGTGTGATTGCAAATATCAGAGGTGGCGAATCTAGTTTTTTCCGGTGATGGTGTTTCATGTGATGGGATGGTTGAAAAACGTGGATAGGAAACCCTACGATTTGTGGTGGGGTGAGAGAGGAGTTGATTGAAGCATTTGACCTGCCAACATGAAGGATATAATCTGATCTGGAGATATTTGCAATGTTGAAATCAAATCAACTTGCAACAACTTCGACATGTGATTTGTGGAGAAGGACCACCTTTATTTAAGTTTTCGACCTCGATTGGTCCGATCCTTGAAGTGGGTGAAGTATTGTGCTATCGATTCCTTGACCACGCCTCAAATCAAAAGAAGTAAAGTGATGTGAAACCCTCTTGACCTGCATAAAAGAGTGGTGAATATACTAAGAAGAGAATCAAAACGACCTGTGTTTGATCAACCTCGATCTAGCAATGGACCTGCTTGAAATCATTAGGTACAAAATGGACTTATGGAATTGGTTTGAAACTTGCAAAAGGAAGCACCCTTGACTTGGTAAAGAAAGAACTTAATGTCTCTATGTTTTGTTTTTATTCGAAAATTTAGAATTATTTTTGAAATTTATTTGTAAAGTCTTTAAAAGTTGACCCTATAGTCTTTAGGGTTAAGCCTTTGATTGTATGGGCTTGGAGTTACAACTCTAAAGGGTTTGGTGTTAAGTTGATAATCCATTTAAGTCATTTTTACATGTTAAATGGATTAAGATTGTAACAAGTGATTTGTAATTGATGGCGAGGGATCGCCGTTGTGAAAAGGGAAAGAATGAATCGATACTTGATTGCTTCCGTATCAACACACTATGAAGTGAAGTAATTTCATTCAAGAATTTTCAAAATAATTAATGAAAGCAAGGTGGAAAGCCGCAAGTGGAGCCTGTGTAACTAGAGATCAAGCTAATGTATAAAATTTCAGAGATTTACATACACACCATCAAAAATTTTGCAGAATAATTCAACTCTTGATTTCTGGACTAGTGTCCGTTTAGAATTTTATGAGTTGCAATTTTTGATACTTACTGTTGTTCCTTTTGTAAGTATCAAATATTGAATTGAATTATGATTGTAATTGGGTGCATTTTTGGTTGAATCCAACACCCTTCTGTTGAGTTTAAATTTTCTATTGGCAAGTTGGATTATTGTAAAAGGGTGGAATTGCAAGAATCCCTCTTTCCATTGATAAAGTTGGACATATGAAAGATCAGTGTTTCGATATTCATTCTTGTATGCATTGTGGAAAACATACACATTATGGTCAAGGAAATTTGAACCACTTGTCCCTAACAGGGGGGAAATCTAAACTTTTCAGTCAGGTTCCAAGTTTTAGAGCCTGTGAACAGATGATCAAGTATGTAGCCTATTTCCTGGTATGTAGCCTTGTTTTTGAACATATTTTTGTTGATATGGTTTGTGGTAATCATGAAACCATTCATAGTTTTTGAGCCTTGAGCTCTTGATAGTTTGTGGTTAGCTTAAAACCACCAATTAAGAAGAAGACATGAAGTTCTGCTTGTTATATTTTTAGAGAGCATCATCAACATTTGTAGATGTTGATTTCAACCCTTTGCTCGGTTAGTTTATAGCTAACTTAAAACCATGCCATGTAGTAGAAGACATCAACTTTTGCTAGAAATTCGGTTTTTGGTTATCCCAAAACCACCAGATTGGTTTTTGGTCGTCCTAAAACCACCAATTTAGTAGAAGCCTTCATCTTCTGCTATTTTTTTTCAGAGTTCAGAGAGGATATTAATCCCTCTAAATATTCACTTGACACATTACTAGTTGTCAAGAAGTGACAGTTTTTCAAGCAATAAAAAACTTATGATTAAGGGGGGATGTTTAAAACTCTAATCTCAGTTTGTTATCTTACCCTAATGGTCATACCATTAGAGGATAGTTTTTCTATGTGTACTATATATACATTATTGATGTACATATTAATTGAATTGGCTTCATGCCTTTTTCACCTGTCTTCTTTGCCTTCTTGATCTTGTTAGTTATTTACTTTCTTGGCTATATTATTAACAACATCATAATAATTAATTGTATAAGATTAAGAGTTATCCTCCATGGATATTCACTATTTGATTCTCAATCTGGAGTTCTCCCAAACAACCATATCCACATGTGTCCCGCTAAGGTGTCCAATGTCCTACAAAATATAAGAAAAATATCAATGAAATTCAATTGGTTTCATTAATATTTCTAATTATTTAATTCATCTTCCATAGCCTTCCTTTTCATTAAATCAGCTCCACCCAAGAGAATTGCATGTATTGTCCATTTGCCACAACCAATACTTGTTCACAACACAAATATTCATTTCATGTTCTAGAATATATCAATCATAATGCATACATTAATCTACTCAAGAATTAAAACTATCAAATGTATCTTGTCAATCAAAGGGGCCTTCAACAATCCTATATCTATAGCTGTGTAAAAGGGGCATTCAACAATTCTATGCTTCGACTAATGGTCAACAATAACTTTTCCAATTCTCGATGTTATTTGAGATATAAAAGATTGTTTTTGTTTTGGCTTCTTACCTTTGAATCCCTTTATTCTTTTCATCATGTCTGCCTTGCATTAAATGTGTATTTATCCTTTGGATTTCCAAGGTGTTGATAGTTGTTTGTCTTCATTTGGTCTTACGGCCAGTGACACAAGGTCACACACTTATTGGGAAGTGTCATGAATATTGTCACTGAATGTCAATACAAAGTTCCATTTGATTCATAGAAATAGAAGCACACCCAAAATTAATGTATCTACAACACAAATTTCAATGCATCAACTAAATAAAATATAAATAAAAGTGAAAATAAGTATTTATGAAAAACTTGTATTGGTAATATCACAACTATGCATATTAACACCGGATTCAATTTACTCTGCTATTCTTTAAAATTCATTTCATTGTTTATAAGATGGAAACATTTATTGCACCTAGAGTAGCAGTGATCTACAATCTAGTATAGGGGAGATGTTGTCACATAATTTAACATGAAAATAATATTAAATAAAAAAGTAAATAATGTGGGAGATGCAACGTTATGCGAAAAAATATTAAATAAAACATAAATAAATACATACATACATAAAAAAATAATAATGGGAAGATGTCACTTAACATAACCTTACATGAAAAAATATTAAATAAAACATAAATAACTACATACATACATATGTACATGACAATATCTAAAAAATTAAACCAACAAAGATCCATCTTAAACCTAGAGCTATCAAACACCAAGAAGAATCAAATTTCTTAAGGTGCAATCTTTTTTTATCATTTAACATGAAATAATTAATTCATGACATGGAATTAAATGATTAAAAAGTTAAAAAATGGAGTTATCAACAAAATATATAACAAAAATTATTCTGAAAATTCAAAAACAATTTTATACAATTTTAGTTTCTATTTTAAATTATAATGTTATAAATATTTTTTTGTTTGTTTGCTAGTTTGTCCGTGACCTGCAGGACTAGCCTGTGGCTTGAGAAATCGTAGCTCAGGGGAATATAAGTAATCAAAATCACCCAGGGATCACACCTGGCCTAAGCCACACCAACCCTTAACATGACTGGATTTTTTGTCCTTGTAGGTTTCGAACCGATGACTTAACATCACGAAGTGCCTTAAAAACACACTCCGTCATTGACTGGCCTACACCTCGAGGACTTAAAATTTGAAGGACATGGGGGTGGGCTTTGATCCACTTATGTGTGCATGGGTCACAATACCATTTAATATGGTATCTTTGGTGCAACCACATGTTTGAACACTACCTCAAGGTGCCCCCATGGCTCTAGGTAAAGGCCTCACGAAAATTGAACCTTGCCCAACGGTGCAAAAATCCTCACTTTCCACCATTGGATCCAACCCCTTTGGGCGTAAACATTTGAAGGACATGGGGGTGGGATTTGATCCACTTATGTATGCACGAGTCATGATACCATTTAATATAGTATCTCTAGGTGCAACTACACATTCGGTTATAAATGATTTATTACTACTATAAAATTATACAATTTCTTCTAATTATTAATTTTGGTAATATATAATTACAATTAGGACACATGAAGGTAAGTACCTGTAAATGTTGCACAAATAAATGGAAGAATTTTTCTTAGTTTAATAATTATATCAATGGAAAAACAAAAAACACAATGCACTTTTTAGGCAGTTTTTTTTTTCTTTGAGCTAGCAAAGATCAAGGATTGAACATAAATTCATGCTTATTAACCATTTATAATCTGTAACGAGCCCATCATTAGGACTGTAAGAGAAGCAGACAGTGCAATTTTTTTTTTTTTTTTTAAACGAGATGACAAGAATGATTACAACTAAACAACACATTTGACGGTGGGCACTATGCCTACTAAACAAGCAACAAAAAACTACGAATCCATGCACTAACACAAGATTAAATGGGCGAAACATGCGTAAAACAACAAGGAGGAACGACTACCCGCCCGATGTAAACAAGACCACACCTACAAGCTAAGGTACAACACCCCCCTCCCGACAAAACGACCTTGACGAACAAAGACTAGAACCTCAAGGTGCACGAACCAAACACATGAAGGTGTTACAACCTAAGCGTTAACAATAACTTACAACGATCAACAACACTCACACGGGAAGCACAGACTCTGGCCACGATATTATTTGCCTCTATCCAATAGAGCACACCATGATCCCCTCATTAGGAATCATGTCGTTCCCCGGTTAAGAAGGGCGAAAATAACCCTGGCGCAAACATATTCTATCTGGACGAGAGACTCAAGACCAACCCACACACTAGGAGACCGAAATAGCTGACACAAAGACTACACCCACTCCTCAAGCAACGGGTCGGAAAGACACGATATGACATCAACAAGAGAGCACAAGCCATTACACGACTTTTCCAACCACCCAAACCATTAATCAAGTCTAAATTAGTCAATAATTACCAATCTAAATTAACTTAAATTACACTCTAATTTAGCATGTCTAAATTACAATTTAGTCAATACACACCAATCTAATTTAACATTAATTACAATCTAAATTGGAAATTCTAAATTAATCACTAATTACAATCTAACTTAGCAATTAACCTCATAAACAACATTAACCATATCAATGTACAAAGCTGCAATTATCACACTTGTTAATGATATTTATTTACAAATTAGTCATTAATGTACCATCTAGTTTAACATTAAATGCAAATCAAATGGAGCAAGTCTAAACTATAATTCGGTCATCAATGTACCATCTAATTTAACATTAAATGCAAATAAAATTAAGCAAGTCTAAATTACCATTTGGTCATCAATGCACCATCTAATTTAACATTAAATGAAAATCAAATTTAGCAAGTCTAATTAAGTCAATCCTAACACTATAAACAATAATTACATTCTAATTTAACACGTCTAGTTTAATTAATACAAAAACTAGATTGACAAGTCTAATCCAAGTTAATCTAAAGGTTGTCTATTCAAGGGCTTGTTAAACAACAGACTGCCTATTGTAAATGCTAAATCACTGTTGTATAAAAGCTAGTTTAAATCTTGGTAAGGTCTCGTTTTATACACCATTTTATACGAAGAAACCACACACCAAGATCGAACTTACTGTACTTTAACAAAATCTCTTCAGAACAGACTAAGGACCCCACTCACACAGTCAAGACGCACTCGCTATTTTCATGCGTTGGGTAAAGTTGATGTCTTAGCACTGGGACAATTTGGGAAGGGCTGCCAACTGACCAAAATGGCATGCTACCAAAGATAAGCGCTGCCAACATCACCGACTAAAATGAAATTAAAATAATACAAGATTAAAACCCTGTGATCTAACTGTATTGGATTTCTGCTCTCTGTCATTTCAATTCGCTGTCAGACTACTATTTCTCTGTCATACATAAATAAAAACAATGTTTCCATACAACCTATGCCATCACTATCAGATAATCATGATTCTAAAAAAAAAACAGTCATAGATCAAGTAAAATCCCTGGGTACAAAGGAGAACTGCTGTGTAAAAATCTTGCTGTCAATAAACTCCGAGATTACACAAGAGAACACCCACCAATATGCCCCCATTAACTAGTAATGCATATGCATCAATGGACATGCCCTTAAAGTGTTAATTCACAAAAAATAAAGGAACAATTCTATTCACCGAGTTATGATAAATTTGTGTAATTAATGGAGAAATTATATTGCTATAATATGGCATTCGTTGCAATTACTAGAGAAAATAAATTCGCTGTAAATTTAGTGAATTTTTTTTTTGATCTACCATTCATGGAAAGAAATAAAACGCAGGTCTACATAGTCAAATTTCGCAGAGATATTAAAAACGAACCAAGGCAAATTCGTGGGGAAAAATAAACACAATTTTTCACAGTGAAGAAGGCAGAGATACTCACTGGGATTAATGGCCAAAAATCGTAGAGGTTTAAAGGAAAAATCACTGAGGTTAATAAGATTCAAACGACAGCCTTACGAAGTGGACAATCGCTAGGTAAACACAAGCAATGTTTGTTGTCTTTAAGAGTGGAAAAATCGCCCTGTAGATAAAAATGAAATGCAGTCCTAAGAAGTGGCAAAATTGTCAGGTAACCAACCACGAATTGCAGTAAAAAAATGCCCAAATCACCAGGTAAACACACCACGATTTGCAATCTTAATTCGTATTCAAATATTTAGGTGTAGAGGTAAAAAAAAATTGGAGAGAAAATAGCCATAGAAAAAAAAAAAAATCTAAGTTAAATAACCAAGAAGGAAGGTATTACAAGGCATAGTTAAATTATCCAACAACATATAAAAATGACGAGTTAGAAATTTCATGTTTGAGGGTGTTGAAATGCAGAAAACACTAAACACAGTTTTTAGCTGTCGAGAACGATTAGGATGCAGAGGTGATATAACATGCAGAGACCAAAACAAGGCATATATCAAGGCGTGGAGATAAGAAGGGGTAAACTGCTAGGAAAATACATCCTTCACTCATCATCAACACACAAAAAAGCAAGGCATAAGAATCCATAGGTTGTTGTGCACCGAAGTGACGACCGTCGATTCGACTCTTGGCCGACTGCTCAAGCGTGGACTAACAAACTATGGATGAGGAAAAAAAGCTCAACTCTTCACAACAATCAATAAAACCGAAGGAATTCCACAACATGTAGGGATTGAAAGCCAAGGGAAGAAATAAAAAACGAGCTTAAGGCTATGGGGAAATTAAGTTATCAATTAAAATGCTAAGTCAAACATTTTCTTTACCCCCCAAAAAATACAGAATTAAAAGCATGAGGTATAATAAGAATCTACCATGCAGAATCAAGTAAGTGTACCTTAGCCCAAGTCATCCACTCTGAGTCATTATCTCATGCGCTTTGTGCAGATCTCGCTTGCTGACCGATGAGACTTCACCGATACCTCCCAACCAACACTAGGGGTACTCTTCTTCCCCCTTAGCTCCCCGAGTCGCAAAGGGGCCACACACACTAAAACATAGAACAACTAGCTGCTAGTTCACCTCAAAATGCTGAGCTACCACTCCTCACCGAGATGGGTATCCCAACTCCCACAAGCTAAGTCATCCAAGTTTGAATTTCTACAGCGTAACGTTACACATCACAGAAGAGATCCATCATCCTCGTCCTCCCTCCTTTATGTAGAGTTTCTAAGTCATTTACTTTTCCAAAATCCCATTTAATTTATTATTCAATAATTTAACTCATAAAAATCCTCCCCGTACATGTGTCACCCATCTCGTTCATTGCACCATAAATTAATTTCATTAATTAATTAATTACTCTTATTTCCCTCACCCACCTAAAAGAATTCTTAGAATCACTCCTAGGTGTCCCCATATTCCCTTACACATTTTAATGACTTACCCCCTTACTAATTTACTAGTTGGGTTTAATTTAGAAAGTTCTTAAATGCTAGATACCTTACTAAGTTAGTCTTTCTGCTTTTTCCTTGTGTTTCCCCTTTCTTTTTATGTTTCCTGCTTTTTGCTAGTTTCCTAATTATTTTAAATTTCCCTCTTTCCCTTTTCATTTAAAACTCAAATTGGCAAGTGTAGAAAATTAACTTTTTCCCCTTTTCCTTTTTAATTAATAAATTTTTAATTAGCATATGTAACAAAACAATTATTTCCCCCTTTTTGCCCCTTTTAAAATTTTACCCCCAAAAGATTTTTATAAATTAATTGAATTGCTTACCCCCTTCTCGTCACATGATTAATGGTGATTTTCATTATTATTTATTTATTTTAATTTTAATTTTTGTATAAATATAAATAAATATATTGTTTCTACCACAAGTATCACTTAGAATTAGATTTTAATTTTCAAGGCTGGACGACATTTTATTAGGGAAAATTGTTTTTAAAGCTTTCTTATCATGTTATTCGTTCTAAGGCCATATAGGTTTATTAATTTATTATTTAACAACGTGATGTGTCCTTCAGGATGCACTAGGTGGTCCAAGGGTGCCACTCGCCTCATTATGTTTCCCTTGCATGATGTGCCCTTCAGGACGCACTACGTGCTCCAAGGGTGCCACTCGCCTCTTGACTGACTTGGTAGACATAAAAAACCCTTGGAGTCAATACTCCGCCAGGTGATCTTGTGGGAGACTAAGGGCCTCTAAGGAATAAGACCCCTGGATTATTGCGCACCCCTTAAAATCATCGTGAGCGACTGTCGTAGTCGACCCTCTTGACATCACGGGTCTTCTCGAACTAGGTAATCGTTAACCTACAGTTCGAGCCACAACGAGAGTGCTAGTAGGATGTGATATGGTTGCTGTCTATAACTCTCCCTCAACATATCAGGTTATCGTGCGTGATCCCTCTAATCCACATGTGAGTCTGGTCGGCAAGCTATCGTCATCCTGCATCATCAACGAATCATGTCAGAAATAATATCCATAATCATATCATCTAATCAGATGCACAAATGTCATATATACAACAATCAAACCCCCATTGTCCACTCCCTGACTCGGTCCGGAGTCCAAGGGGTTTCATTGGTGCCTCTACATCCTCGAGGTCCAAAATCCTAAATACTCAACAAAACCGAGTCAATAACATATGTATATGTCAATACAAGAAAATAACATGTCATCAATCCATAATGCCTCATAATCATAATCAAATGTCAAATAGTATAATAATCCGGATCACTTGCAAGCAAGTGTCCTCAAAGAATAAGTTCGCTCAGTGTGCCCAAGAGTGGAATGTTTCATACACCCCCTCTTGTTCTAAACTTTGTCCCGAAGTTTCACAGTATATACATGCCGAAATAATGTGTATCACAATATCATAAGTCTATCTATCAAACAAAAATGGAAACTACTGGCGCATATCATATGCGTCCTCTCAAGTCGCCGAGTGCAGAATATAGTTGTCCCAATGGGCCTTGATTTGTTCTACTATTTGATGTCGTAGCTGTCGAATGCGATGATCGAGGATGTGGATCGGCTCAGCCGTGAGCGCCCCCTCGTCCGACACCTACAAGGAACTCATGTCAATAACATGTGTATGATCACTAATATAATGTCTCAAAATAGATACGTGAAAAACATCGTGCATACGCCTCAAAGAATCAGGCAAGGCTAGTCGATAGGCCATGGGCCCCTTCCTCTCCACAATCTCGAAAGGTCCCATGAACCTAGGAGAGAGTTTAGCTCCCTTTCCAAACTTGATCGAACTCTTATGCGGTTTTACCCACAAGAAGACTCAATTGCCAACTTCATAACTACGGTTGACACGGTGCACATCGACATAACTCTTTTGCTGATCCTACACTTATTTTATCCTTTGTCTTATTGTTTTCATTTTCTCTTCCATATCTTAGATCGCTTCTGGTCCCACCAGGACCCTATCCTCAAGATGATCCCAACTCAAAGGCATCCGACATGGTCTCCCATAAAGGAACGTGAAAGGTGCCATCTTAATGGTGCTTTGGTAACTGTTGTTGTAAGTGAATTCTACCAATGGAAAAAATTATTTCCAACACTTCTATTGGTCCATCACGTACATGCACAACATGTCTTCCAAGGTCTGGTTCATTCATTCGGTCTTCCCATCATTCTTCAGGTGATATGCAGTACTAAAGTTAAGTTGGGTTCCCAAGGCCTCTTGGAAACTAGTCCAAAATCATCTAGTAAACACCGATCATCGATCGGATGTAATCCTCCTAGGCACGCCATGCATCCTCACAATCTCACTGATGAAAAATCTAGCTATGTTAGGTGTCATTAGTGTGTCGACTACCACAAAAATCGAGTCGTGTCTCCTTGCCGTCAGTGGAAATCCAACAATGAAATCCATCAAAATGACCTCCCATTTCGATTCCGGAATAGCATGTGGTTGTAGTAATCCTGCTGGATGTCTATGTTCAGCCTTTATTTGCTGACATTCTAGACATATGGCCACATAGTTGACTATGTATACCTTCATTCCCTTCCATAAGAATAAGGGTTTAAGGTCCACCCTCATCTTCGTGACTCCTGGGTGAGCCATGTATACTAAGTTCTATGATCCTTGTTTAGGATCGAGATCCTTAACTCGTCATTCAGTGGTACATAAATCCGATTTTTAAACCTCAATAATCCATCGTTGTCAAACGTAAATCCTTCAAATCTTGGTACCATCATTGTGTTTTGTTCGATAAAATCCTCGACCTCTTTGTACCAGTCATTGCACACTGTAAAGTTAGAATCTTTTCATGTAGATTCATCTGAAGAGGCAACACCGAAAATATGCGTGGTCTCCGACTCAATGCATCTGCCACTCGGTTCACTGTTCCTTTTATGTAAGAAATATTGAAATTGTACTCACTAAGCAGTTCTGACCAATGTCGTTGTCGCACATTCAGGTCGCTTTGCATAAAGATGTGTTGTAGTCCACAATGGTCTGTCTTTAGTTCAAATTTTTGTCCAACTAGGTAGTGTCTCCAAACCTTCAAGGCATAAGCAATGGCTAACAACTCCAAATCATGCATAGCATAGTTCTCCTCATTCCTTTTCAGTTTCCTCGAGATGTAAGTGATCTCTCGACCATCTTGCATCAAGACTCCGCCTAAGCCTTCCTTGGATGCGTCAGTGCATACCAAGAAGTTCACGTCCATGTCAGGGAACTTTATTATTGGTGTCGTTGTCAACAACTCCTTGAGCCTCCAAAAAGATTCCATGCATTTCTCGGTCCAAACAAACTTCTTGTTCTTCTTTTGCAACTCCGTGATTGGATTTGCTATCTTCGAAAATCCCTCGACGAACCATCGATAGTATCCTGCTAAACCCATGAAGCTACACATTTTCGAGACATTTGTTGGCGCAGGAAATTCCATAATAGCCTCGACCTTTGCTAGATCCACGAAGATACCTTCATCAAAGATGACATGCCCTAAGCAGTGAATCTCCGATTGATAAAACGAGAATTTGGACAACTTCCCATACAATTTGTGCTCTCACAGACACTGTAGTACCAAGCGTAAGTTATCCTCACGCTCCTTCGTCATCCAAGAGTAAATCAAAATATCATCAATGAATACTTGGATAAACTTGTCCAAGTAATCACGGAACACCCCATTCATCAAATGCATAAATACCCCTGGGGCATTTGTCAGTCCAAACAGTAAAACAATAAACTAGTAATGACCAAACCTCATATTAAAGGCAGTCTTAGGGATGTCATCCTCCTTGATCCGTAACTGGTGATACCCTGATCACAAATCTATATTTGAGAACATCATCACACCCTTCATCTGATCGAACAGATCATCAATCCTCGACAATGGATACTGATTCTTGATCGTTGGCTTGGTCAATTGACGGTAGTCAATTTCCAAAACCCATCCTTCTTTCTTATGAAGATAACAGGCGCACCCCACATGACACACTTGGACGTATCCGTCCCAGGTCCACCAACTCTTTCAGTTGCATTCTCAACTCCTGTAACTCCGAGGTCGACATCTGATAAGGCATTCTAGCTATTGGTTCAGTCCCCGGTTTTAGGTCTATAGTAAACTCTAATTCCCTCTTCGGCAGCATCCCAAGTAACTCCATTGGGAAGACGTCCACAAACTCTCTCACCATAGGAAGGTGTTATAGACCTTTCGCTACTCCCTTCTTGTTTAGCGCAATGATCTCATAAATCTTACATCCCTTTGCACATGATCTTCTATAGTTGCAAGGAAGAGATGAACCTCAGGGAAATTCCCTATTTCCATCCTACAATCATGCCTCTTTGTCCCTCATCATCGACCAAGCTCAACCGTTTCGTCTTATAGTTGAGTATCACCTCATGCGATTCCAACCAGTCCATACCAATCACGACGTCACAAGATCCTAAGATCGTGACGTACAGGTTGACCTTGATGAAAAACTCTCCCAGGTTAAGGGTACAACCCATAACCTTTCCTCCAACCTTTTGTTTGGCTACTGAAGCCATCTCTACGAAGATAAAATCATCATGTTCGACTACCTTTACCTTAATATTTTTTAGCGCTGCACCAGAAATGAAACTCTCGGTAGCACTGGGATCTATCAAAATATAGAGGGTTTAGTCAGTGATGGTACTTGACGTCTCAAGCACAGTCGACTACTGCTTTGCCTAGCGGTATTCACCACTGCATGAATCCGATGGGCCTTGCCAAAATATCCGACGGTAGTGGGTTCGAATGATCAAAACGCTCTAGTCGTCTCCACTAAGCAGTCGCGCTGGTACTGTGGCTCCCCACATGTCCAACACCCCTTCTTCGATCCGGTACTCTTGGTACCCGAAGTAGAAGCTGATGGTCCACCGACCTAGAATCCTGGTCTATTCTGCGGAACAAGGCTAAATTGTTGCTACTGATGCGGTGGTCCTTGGTAAGGAGTCCTTTGTTGAGGCATTGGTTGCCGAGGTGTAGTGAAAGTGCATACCCTCTGGAAGCCACGATATCCAGGTGTATGTATGGCTGGTGTCTAATGCTGCTATGCATTGAATGACACCTTCCCTTCTAGTCTCATTGGAGTCCTGCTCTGACCCCCGCTGATAAGCTCCTCCTCTGCTATGAGGTCATTTTGGATGACATCATGCAAGGTCCAAGGCATCAAAATCCTAACCTTTGCACATATGCCGCCATTAAGTCCAAACACGAACCTGTTGACCCTAAGTTTCTTAGTATTAAGATGCATAGCATACCGAAGTAGCTCCATAAAACAGGCCTCGTACCTAGGAACCATACGACCGCCTTGTTGTAAGGCATTGAACTCATTGAGATGACACTCAATGAATTCCTCTGATAGGTACCTCTCTCGGAACCGTTCCTCGAACAGTTCCCATGACACGTCTTCGACGACCATTTTCAGTTGCGGCAAGAGTGTCTTCCACCATAGAAGAGCGCTCCCCTTCAGTTTAAATACCACCATGAAGGCCTTCATGTTGGAGGTATAGTCGCGAAGTGAAAAGAACATCGCCATTATCTCCAACCATGCCTCGGTGGCTGCACCGTTCGGGGCACCAAATAACTCAGGAAATTTGACCTTCTTGAGTTTGTGGTGAATGCTACTAGTACCAACCAGAGTGCGTGGTGGACCCTCAGGGGGTGCCGATTCCCTGGCTTCATCTCTGTCCAAACGACATCCGCTGGAAAGACCTCATCAACCTAACCACATCACCCACCGCTATCTGGTCCTGCCCAACAACCTGTTCGTCTCCCTGAGGGTTAGACCCCTCAGGCATGGATGCTACTGAAGGCATCACACCTCCTCCCCTAACACCCCGTCATCTGCCTCTGCGATGTCCTCAAACCATGATTACCTGCTTGAATACAAGTCAACTTAATTAACAACATTATAATCAAATATCATATCAACGAAAGATTTAGTGATCCCAAGTCGTGGGTTGAACCGGCTCTGATACCATGTGTAACGACCCCATCATTACGACTATAAGTGAAGCAGAAAGTGAAATTATTATTATTATTATTATTATTTTTAAATGGGATGACAACTATGATTACAACTAAACAACACATCAGAGAGCAGGCACCATGCCCGCTGAATAGGCAACAAACAACTATGACTCCATGCACTCGCACAAGAGAAATTGGGTGAAACATGCGTAGAACAACAAGGAGGAACAACTAACCACCCAACACAAACAAGACCACGCCTACAAGCTAAGGTACAACACCCTCCTCCTAACACAATGAACTTGACGAACAAATACTAGAACCTCAAGGTGCACGAACCAAACGCATGAAGGCGTTACAACCTAAGTGCTAACAAAAACTTACAACGATCAACAACACTCACATGGGAAGCACAGACTCCATCCACGATATTATTCACCTCTGTCCAATAGGGCGCACCATGATCCCCTCATCATGAATCATGTCGTTCCTTGATTAAGAAGCATGACAATAACCCTTGCGCAAACATATTCTATCTGGACCATATACTCAAGACCAACCCATGAGCTAGGAGACCGAAATAGATGACACAAAGACTACACCCACTCTCCCAAGACAAGATGTTATATGATGTGAACAAGAGAGCGCAATCCATTACACGAATTCACCAACCACCCAAACCATTAATCAAGTCTAAATTAGTTAATAATTACCAATCTAAATTAACTTAACTTACACTCTAATTTAGCATGTCTAAATTACAATTTAGTCAATACACGCCAATCTAATTTAACATTAATTACAATCTAAATTGGCAATTCTAAATTAATCACTAAATACAATCTAACTTACCAATTAACCTCATAAACAACATTAACCATATCAATGTACAAAGCTGCAATTATCACACTTGTTAACGATATTTATTTACAAATTAGTCATTAATGTACCATCTAATTTAACATTAAATGCAAATCAAATGGAGCAAGTCTAAACTATAATTCGGTCATCACTGTACCATCTAATTTAACATTAAATGAAAGTCAAATTAAGCAAGTCTAAATTACCATTTGGTCATCAATGTACCATCTAATTTAACATTAAATGCAAATCAAATTTAGCAAGTATAATTAAGTCAATACTAGCACTATAAACAATAATTACATTCTAATTTAACAAGTCTGGTTTAATTAATATGAAAACTAGATTGACAAGTCTAATCTAAGTTAATCTAAAGGCCGTCTATTCAAGGGTTTGTTAAAGAAGAGACTGTCTATTGTAAATGCTAAATCGCTACTGTATAAAAGCTAGTTTAAATCTTGGTAAGGTCTCGGTTTATAAACCATTTTATATGAAGAAACTACACACCAAGATCGAACTTACTGTACTTTAACAAAATCCACGCACAACAGACTAAGGACCCCACTCACACAGTCAAGACACACTCATTGTTTTCATGCGTTGGGTGAAGTTGATGTCTTAGCACTGGGACAATTTGGGAAGGGTTGTCAACTGACCAAAATGGCATGCTACCCAAGATAAGCGCTGTCAACATCACCGGCTAAAGTGAAATTAAAAGAATACAAGATTAAAACCCTGTGGTCTAACTGTAATGGATTTTTTCTCTCTGTCATTTCAATTCGTTGTCAGACTACTATTTCTCTGTCATACATAAATAGAAAGAATGCTTCCATACAACCTATGCCATCACTGTCAGATAATCACGATTCTAAAAAAAAATAGTCATAGATCAAGTAAAATCGCTAGTTACAAAGGAGAACTGCTGTGTAAAAATCTCACTATCAATAAACTCTGCGGTTACACAAGAGAATGCCCACCAATTCGCCTCCATTAACCAGTAATGCGTAGGCATCAATGGACATTCCCTTAAAGTGTTAATTCACAGAAATTAAAGGAACAATTCTATTCGTTGAGTTATGATAAATTCGTGTAATTACTGGAGAAATTATATTGTTGTAATATGGTATTTGTTGCAGTTACTAGAGAAAATAAATTCGTTGTAAATTCAATGAAAAAAAAAGCAGGTCTACACAA
The DNA here is from genome assembly GCA_032191745.1 of Picea mariana. Taxonomy (NCBI): domain Eukaryota; kingdom Viridiplantae; phylum Streptophyta; class Pinopsida; order Pinales; family Pinaceae; genus Picea; species Picea mariana. The sequence continues at coordinate 64,379 of JASDQU010105615.1, forward strand.
TCAAATTTCAAAGAGATATTAAAAATGGACCGAGGAAAATTCGTGGGGAAAAATAAACACAGTTTTTTACAGTGAAGAAGGCAGAGATACTCGCAGGGATTAATAGCCAAAAAATCGCATAGGTTTAAAGGAAAAATATATGAGGTTAATAAACATCGAACGATAGCCTTAAGAAGTGGAAAATTTCCAGGTAAACACAAGCAACGATTGTTGTCTTTAAGAGTGGAAAAATCGCCCTGTAGATAAAAATGAAATGCGGTCCTAAGAAGTGGAAAAATCGCCAGGTAACCAACCACGAATTGCAATAAAAAATGGCCAAATCGCCAGGTAAACACACCATGATTTGCAATCTTAACTCGTCTTCAAANNNTAAAAAAAAAAAAAACACAGAGTTAAATATCCAAGAAGGTATTACAAGGCAGAGTTAAATTATCCAGCAACATATAAAAACACATAGTTAGAAATTTTGTGGTTGAGGGTGTTGAAATGAAAAAAACACTAAACATAGTTTTCAGATGCCGAGAATGATTAGGACACAGAGGTGATATAACATGTAGAGACAAAAACAAGGCAGAGATCAAGGCGCAAAGATAAGAAGGGGTACATTGTTGGGCAACCACATCCTTCACTCATCATCCACGCAAAGAAAAGTAGGGAATTAGAATCTATAGGTCGTTGTGCACTGAAGTGACGATCGTCGATTTGGCTCCTGGATGACTGCTCAGGCGTGGACTGACGAACTAGGGATGAGGATGAAAATCTCAACTTTTCACAACAATAAACAAAACCAAAGGACTGTCAGAACATGCAGGGATCAAAAGCCAAGGGAAGCAATCAACAACGAGCTTAAGGCTATGGGGAAATTAAGTTATCAATTAAAATGATAAGTCAAACATTTTCCTTACCCCAAAAAAAATATAGAATTGAAAGCATGAGGTATAATAAGAATCTACCATGCAAAATCAAGTAAGCGCACCATAGCCCAAGTCGTCCGCTCTGAGTCATTATCCCACAAACTTCGTGCAGCTCCCTCTTGTCAACCGATGAGACTTCACCGATACCTCCCAACCAATGCTAGGGGTACTCTTATTCCCCCTTAGCCCCCCGAGCCGCAAAGAGGCCACACACACACTAAAATAGAGAGAAACTAGCTCCCAACTCACCTCTTAAGGATGAGCTACCACTCCTCACCGAGCTGGGTATCCCAACTCCCACAAGCTGAGTCAATCAAATCTAAATTTCTGCAGCGTAACTTTACACATCACATAATAGATCCATCATCCTCTTCCTCCCTTGTTTATATAAAGTTTCTAGGTCATTTAATTTCCCAAAATCCCATTTAATTTATTGTTCAATAATTTAATTTATAAAAATCATTCCTGTACATGTGTCACCCATCCCCTTCATTGCACCATAAATTAATTTCATTAATTAATTAATTACTCCTATTTCCCTCACCCACCTAAAAACATTCCCAGAATCCCTCCTAGGTGTCCCCATATTCCCTTACACATTTTAATGACTTACCCCCTTACTAATTTACTAGTTGAGTTTAATTTAGAAAGTTATTAAATGTTAGATACCTTACTAAGTTAGTCTTTCTGCTTTTTCCTTGTGTTTCCCCTTTCTTTTTATGTTTCCCGCTTTTTCCTAGTTTCCTAATTCTTTTAAATTTCTCTCTTTCCCTTTTCATTTAAAACTCAAATTGGCAAGTGTAGAAAATTAACTTTTTTCCCTTTTCCTTTTTAATTAATAAATTTTTAGTTAACATACGTAACAAAACAATTATTTCCCCCTTTTTGCCCCTTTTTAAATTTTATCCCCCAATTTTTTTTTATAAATTAATTGAATTGCTTACCCCCTTCTCCT
>JASDQU010105615.1:66348-81682 GCA_032191745.1 Picea mariana
TTTCTACCACAAGTATCACTTAGAATTAGATTTTAATTTTTGAGGTTGGGCGACATTTTATTAGGGAAAATTGTTTTTAAATCTTTCTTATCACGTTATGCATTCTAAGGCCATCTAGGTTTATTCATTTATTATTTAACAACGTGACGTGCCCTTCAGGACGCACTAGGTGCTCCAAGGGTGCCACTCGCCTCATTATGTTTCCCTTGCGCGACATGCCCTTCAGGATGCACTACGTGCTCTAAGGGTGCCACTCACCTCTTGACTGACTTGGTAGACATAAAAACCCTTGGAGTCAATACTCTGCTAGGTGATCTTGTGGGAGACTAAGGGCCTCTAAGGAATAAGGCCCCTGCCTTATTGCACGCCCCTTAGAATCATTGTGAGCCACTGTCCCAGTCGACCCTCATGACATCGTGGGTCTTCTCGAACTAGGTAATCGTTAACCAACATTTCAAGCCACACCATGAGTGCTAGTAGGATATGAGAGGGTTGTTGTCGACACCTCTCCCTCAACGTATCTGGTTAGCGTGCATGACCCCTCTACTCCACATTTGAGTCTGGTCGACAAGGTATCGTCAGCCTGCATCATCAATGTATCATGTTAGAAATAATATCCATAATCATATCATCTAATCAAATGCACAAATGTCATATATACAACAATCAAACCCCCATTGTCCACTCCCTGACTCGGTCCGGAGTCCAAGGGGTTTCATCGATGCCTCTGCATCCTCAAGGTCCAAAATCCCACACACTCAGGAAAACCGAGTCAATAACACCTATCTATGTCAATACAACAAAATAACATGTCATCAATCCATAACACCTCATAATCATAATCAAATGTCCAATAGTATAATAATCTGGATCACTTGCAAGCAAGTGTCCTCAAAGAATAAGTTCGCTCAGTGCACGCAAGAGAGGGATGTTACATAATCTCAGTTTTTTTTTCTTTCTTTGACCTAACAAAGCTCAAGGCTTGAACAAAAATACATGCTTATTAACCATTTATAATCTCACTATGGATTGAGAGCATAGTTACAAGAATTGGTCTAGTTGATCAGACTAACTTGAACAACTCTGACTATGACTTGGCAGGTCTGGCTGAATGTTTTTTAAGAATCGACCGAGTCAACCTGGGTTATACCAGTTCAACATGTTGGAACCAATTTTCATTGGTTCTGTAGCAAACTAAGCTGGTGTTGAGGCCAGGTTGTGTTGAATCGATGAAAGGAACGATAGGTCTTGTTACAACTATGTACACTAGTAGTTTGTGTGATATTGAAGATGGTACTGAATGCTACTGATGTATATGTGGGTCTTTATTTTTTCTCCTAAAAAATGTGAATTTGTTTTTTTTAACCAATCTGTTGTTTATTACGTTTAGTTAATAACATATTTGTGTTAAAGTTTTCTGGAAAACATTGTGTAAAAGGTTTTGAAATGTTCAACGTTTTAGGTGGAAACTTCACCCATTAGAGACCAATGAATCTTATATATTGACTAACTATGGAAACCTACACACTCATATTAATAACATCTTTGTTGTTAAGAAAATATTGTTTCTAAAATTTTCATTTTTATTTTCCATAAATTCTAGGATTTTGGTTAATTCTTTATTATTTCTTTGATAATCTTGTGTCTACAAAACATATCAACTATGTTTGTGTGATCTCAAAGATGGTACTGAATTTTGCTGATGTATATGTTTGGTAATTTACATTCTAATAGGCACCCATTTGTCATTTGTATTACATACTTCTAAAATTTAACATGTTCATTTTTTGCGAAATAATTTTTTATTTTCTTACTTCTAAGAAAATGTGAATTTGTTCTTGTTGACCAATATGTTGTTTATTAAGTCTAGCTAATAACATCTTTTTGCTAAAGTTTTATGGAAAACGTTGTGTAAAAGCTTTTGAAATGTTCAACGTTTGGAATGGAAACTCCACCCATCATCAGACCAATAAATATTATATATTGAGTAACTGTAGAAACCTACACAATTATATTAATAACATCTTTATTTTTAAACAAATCTTAGATCTAAAATTTTCATTTTTATTTCCCATAAATTCGAGGATTTTGGTTAATTCTTCATTATTTCTTTAATAATCTTATTTCTACTAAACACATCATTTATGTACTTCTCAAAATTCCTTTTTCTAAGGTATTCCCAACCTGCCTCCTCTCCTCTCCTTGCCATATCTAATAATACATGGTTTTCTTAATAAGTATATCTAATAATTCTCCTATCCTCACCATATCTAATAATAAATAGTTTTCTTAATAAGTATATCTGATAATACAAGATTTTCTTCATAAGCATTTGCAACATGCCGTTTTAGGATTTTTAGATTTCACAATGATTATTAAAAAATGTGAAGTATGAGTTAAGTTTTTTTGGGTCAATATTTATCAATCAATAGTATCAGCTCCGTGACATCAATGGACTTGGTGACAATTTGTCTTTTTTAGCCATCACTCAAAGTTGAATAGTATAGTGGTTGAACTTTGAACTCTTAAATGTAGGTACTTACATATTGAATGGACTTATATTAATATAAGTACAACAAATTTATTGTTGATCCTTCAAACAATTGACCAAACATAATTTATCCATTATTGAGACTTTAAATTCATCCCAGATTTTGTGTTTGATAATTTTTTTTCTCACACAATTTCCACCTTGGTCTCCACTTTAAGAGAATATTTATTTTTTGGAAATAAGTTGCCTTGTGAAATAATTGAACCCTTGCTTAAACTGCTTCTCAATGATTGTACTTGAATGACATGGGGTTTCACCTTGTTGACTAATATTTTATTACGTTCATTCATGAAAGGGGTTTTTAATTAGAAAAAATAGCATCAATATATTGTTTAGATATTGGGAGATGTGGGGTATAGGGAGTTTTATAGGTATTGTGGATATAAAAAAAGGCATTTAGTAAAAATAAGAGATTTTTTTTTGGAAATATGTATCCGGAGGGGGTTCAACAAAAAAGATGTTGGGAGGTATTTATCAATATCTAGTGAAATTAGGGGTATTTTTTAATATTTCATGAACACACATGCTATGTCACAAGTTCAATGAGTGAAGACCCCGTGTTGAATGGTAGCTTACAATTTTTTTATAGAGATTGTTTCCATCCATTTGTTTATGAATCTGAGGAAGGTCCTTGATAATAAAATCAATAGTAAACCGAAAATGTATAAAATGACTTCTCTGATACCAACTTGATATAGAGTAGAGTGTAATCAACATAATTAAGTGCTACCATAATGAAAAATAACAAGATGTTGTTTACATATATTTGTATCTACAACAAGGGATCATTTAAGAAATCAAACATCCTATGTTGAATTCATAGAGAAGAATGTGTTATTGGCACATAAATATGGGTAGAACATCAATCCAAATATTCATTAACAAAAATGAATGCACAAAATAGATACAAACAAGTTGAAGCTCTTACAATCCAGTAACCAATTCTACCATGACAATCAACTATATTACATCCCCAAGAAGGCTTATAAATAGTATTACATAGCTAAGGAATTTGAAAAGACACGAAAAATTGTATACCATATGTTTGATCTATAAACTATTATGGATATTTCACTAGAATAATTTGTCACTACATATCTTACAATATTCTACAATCTCTTATTATGTAGTGTTTTACTTCAAATTCATATTTAATATTACCAACTTAGTGCATGGAATACTGAACAGAAAGAAACTAAGAAAATAACATAGCATCCACATAATGAACACAATATGTACCTTGGGAAAACACAATATCGGAATACCCAACTAGAAGGTGAGGCCTATACTTTTTTGTTTTCTTCTTAGTTATGAAATGCAAATACAAAGAAAGTGCACTCACTATCAAGTTGCCATGGACATTGTGGCTTGTATGACTATTACATGATCCTCTACTTCCTCTACTATACTTGAATATCCCATTCTCAATGTTATGCTCAACTATGGAACAATAAACAATACAATAAGAATGGAACCCCTTCATATCCTAGTCCAGTATTTAACAATGTCCTAGTAGTCATCTAGGATTAGGGTAAGGGTTTTTGCGTGCCTCAACTTCTGATTAGGGTTAGGGTTTTGGACCCTCTATATTATTCTTGAAATTCCACCCATGAATAGATCCACATATGTGTGTAGTGGAAGATGACATGACATCCACTCAATATCATGGTGGTCAACGAGATAGACCAACTTGTGGGAGGAATAAATTCCTCATACCAGCTCTGATTGAGGTGATCTTCATGTTGTTGGAAAGATCTCAATTTGTAGAATAATGCTGAGAGGATAAGAATTTTGTTCACAAAGTTTTGACCCCCCAAAACACCATTTGATGCCTTAAATCGGCTCTAGAAGTTTCTAGACTCGAAATCACCAAAGCATAATCTATCCCAAAAATGGATGCCACAAACCAATAAATCTAATTTTTCTACCAAAAAAACAAAAAAAAATTGATGAAAAATTATATAATAATCGTTTAGATCAATATTTTATTAAAATTGATGAAACATAAATATAATATAATGATAAATAAGTCGAGAAGAAATCTACTATTTATTTGATTTAATTTGAGCTTATAGATAATGGCCTTGACCTTACATGATATTCCATCCCGTGGTTATGCATGACAATATTAGGTATGTGCCACTGTTCCCTAAAATCTATGGAAAATGTATACTTTCACATTGTATCTCATTATATGACACCTTAAAATCATTTATATAAAACTGAATGATAAGTCTTATGTCCATCGATAGTACAACGTTTCCTACCACACCATGCACAACATAATATGTATTGTGATTCCTTTAAGTAGGACAATCTCTTATGCAACAACGTTATTACTTAGATTCTGCATGTCTCTTTATTCTTGATAACTTTTCCACAAAACCATAATTCCTTTTTTGCGACTTTCTTGTTGTCATTTGGGTTTCGAAAATAAATGATCAGGAAAACCTCCTCCTGAACGTAAACTTAAAGTGTATGTTTCCATTCAATTGGAATTAATCCATTCCATGAGTATTGTCATGCAACCTCCTTTGAAGGCATTCATAAGACACGGTTGTTATCAAAATTTTCAATAATGAAACTATTACATAATGATGTTTTATTTTCCAAAGGAGAGATCAAGAGTTAGACTCACAACTTATTTGAATGAATAGTTTAGAGGAGTATAATTTCTTAGAGATTCAATAACAACTAATGATGGGGAGCTTTAAGGAAAGAAGGAAGTGGCAAGGAGCTTTTTCTTAGGCAATATTTACTTCCTTGATTGTGACAAATGTATTAGAGATGTTTTCTTTTCCAAAGTAGAGATCAAAATTTGCTTGACAACTTATTTGAATCAACAATTTAGAGAAGTATAATTTCTTAGAGATTAAATAACAATTAAGGATGGGGAGCTTCAAGGAAGTGGCAAGGAGCTCTTGCTTGAGGAAATATTTAATTCGTTGAATGTGACAGATGTAATAGGGGCATGAGACTCAATTGTTTCCAAAACATAGAGGAAGCTCATAGATATCTACTCCATAAGTAGAAAATCAAGGTATATGCAGGGAACCAAAGCATTTTTAAAAACAATTCATTTCTTGAGAGTTTGGTGAACTCAACCTTTGTACAAAACTTGGCTCCCAAAAACCTTTCTCACATATTCCTTGCAAGGGACAATGTAAATTAACATCAGGACCATATTAATCATAATGGTTGTGTGTGCGTGTGCACATGCAATAATGGGTCTACTAATCTATCATATATAATAGTTCATACTAAGTGTTCATATAACCTTAGTAACATGTATACTTACTATTTAATTATGAATGTGATCCCTTGTATTGGTTAAGATGTCGTAACATACTCCTATTAGTGTCATAAAAATTAGCATAGGGACCATAAAAATGAGCACAGGGACTATATGGATTTTTATTGGGGTGATAAAGGTTATTAGGACAAATATTGTATGCATTATTGTTTGCATTATTAGCACAAAGACCATAAGTTTTATAGGGATTGGAAGGTTGATATTATCATGAGCATAAATGCTATTAGCATGAGGAGGTAATTAACACATAAATTATAGGGGTTAAAGGAGATCAATGAGGTTATAATGGTTATACACGATTACCACTAAAGGATTGTCATTGAATGATGTAAAATACTTGATCATATGCATTCTAAGCCACTATTGATATTTATATTATTGGATTCTTTGTCTTTGATGGATGCCATACAAATGATCATTGTTGTTATTGTTTATAACAAATATCATTATAATACTTATTAACTATAATTTTTGGATAATTGTAGAGACATCATCATGAAGGGATCACCATCAGAAGGAAGAAGGAAGAAATAGTGTAGTGTAACTCAAATAGAAAACAATTATTTTTTTAAACATGATACATTGGTGAAATAAAATCAGACAAGAAAATCAATTCTAAAATTTCTTAATTATTTAAAATTGTATAGCAAATCAATTTTCCTTTCCATCATCTCTTGTCGAAACTTCTAGTTTTCCATTTTTACTTGCAGCTCAAAGATGAGCTATAGGTGGTCCTTGGAGAACCGAGTAGGTCTATCCTCATCTTCACCTTGGTGGGGGCCTTCACCTTCCCAGAGGAGATGGGAACCACCCCCCTCGACCAGAGGCAAGGTTGTAACCAACGTATCCTTAACTACATCCACTTGAATATATGGGGTGGCATTAGCATCTACTGTGGCAATCTCCAGGGGAAAATCTTCCCATTCCACCATGCAGCTCCAAGACTCTTCCTCATGCTGAATGTCATGTGACTCTTGTTGCACTGCATTCAAATCCAATTGTTCGTGTTCACTCTAAGTGTCACTATCCATTGGGGAAGGGATTTGATGTCTACCACCAAAACCACAAAAAACTCCACTACCTATATGCACCCTTCCCCTTTCGCGAGGCATAGTGCCAGGGAATAGGAATCCAAATGAGCCTAGAAGTCTAAACATGTCTAAGATAGAATGTGAGGTAATCACAATGGAGACAACACTTGAACTCCTGCCATTTTCGGGCTTTATGCTCTCCATCCGCACTAAGGGATTACAGATTTCGAGGGAACACTTAGGAATGTCCTTCATATTAACTGCAACCTCCACCAAACCTTAAAAACCATTCAAGATCATTGTACCAAGCTTTTGAAATACAATCGCCATCATACCGAGCTGAATGAAGCACAAGTTGATATGCCCAACATGGAGGATGAAACATATGCCAACCATTAGTTGTGAAAGGATCGAGGAGCGCCAAATGGCAATGCATATGACCAACAATCGTATGGTCATTATGGTCTTAGTAACACCCCATCTTGGGGTTATCTATTCATATTTTTAAAATTAAATAATTGTATAAAAAATAGAAAGAGCAAGAGACATAGAGAGGAATTCCATATTTTATGATTATTGTACTTTCGTGCGCAACAACTTGTAAATTTTTCCATCTACATGAGTGCACCAACATTATTTTGGTCAATGTACCTACAACAAAGTGTGTGTGCCAATTTTGTAAGATAATATCTCCATACAACCAAAATTTAAGATTGCCTGACAAAATTATGGCTTTGTAACTATGTGACTATAAATATTAGCACATCAACAACATAAGACTAACATTCCTCCATAATGTGCATCAAAATTGTCCACTATAATGTGAATCAAATGCTTGTAATTATGCCCTATTTTCATTTTTTATACTATGAACAAATTTATTTAGCCATAATTAGATAATTTTTTGGGTTTATTGCAGCTTCTCTAGTTATAAATTTAGTCGATATTCAACTCCTTATGAAAACAGTTTTCAATTAGATTTTCAAACCATTTAAACTAATGCTAGGTTTGATTAAATATATTCCAACCATTATATAATAAATCCCTTACATGTTTTCATGTTATTCCATGTGCACTTTCCTTTAGCTTAAATATATTCCAACCTTCATATAATAAATCCCTTACATGTTTTCATGTTATTCCATGTGCACTTTCCTTTTCAGGGATAGATATTGATAAGGTTCTAGCACCTACATTTTTTCCTATTATTCCATGTGCGTTTTCCTTTTCAAGGATGGATATTGATAAAGTTCTAGCCCCATCATTTTTTTCTAATATTGAATGTGCACTTTCCTTTTCAATCTATTATTTAATGTGCACTTTGCTTTTCAAGGATGGATATCGACAAGGTTCTAGGACGAGATTATGTCATAATGGATCTCACTTTGAAGTAATTTTTCCATATTTTAGATGGATCTCACTTTGAAGTAATTTTTCCATATTTTAGATGGATCTTTTATTAAAGTATTTTTTTATTTTTTCTATTTAGATATTTTATATGGAAGTTTTGTGATAATAAACATAATATTTATGCAAGTTTGTGATAATAAATAGAATATTTATAATGGTATAGGGTAAGTTAAACTCTTAACATATTTTTTCCTAATTCCAATAATTAATTGCATAGATATTTGTGATTGGAAAGTTTTGTGATAATAAATAGGATATTTATAATGGTATAGTGTAACCACTTTTACATCTATTTTAGTTAGAAGACCTTTCAACCCAAAATGTAGATATTTCTTTATAAAATAGTTTTAAAATTCTTGTGGAACACCATTAAAAGAAAAATCTATAAGGAATATTATATGATAAAATACATTTATCCAACATTCATTAGATTGGATTAGAAATCCTTAACAAATATTAAAAATGTGTCAAACTAACTATTAAAAATATTTATTTGAATCCTTTTCGTATAATTAGGATTTAGGATTTTTTTTTAGTATTGAAGGTTGGTAATGACAAGTAGGTAACAATTGGTTAGGATGTTGTATGGGGTTGTGGAGATATAATTATATTTTAGATGATATGATAAGGTTCCTATAAGAGAGAAGTTACCATCATTTAATTCAAGTAATTCAAGTAGGGAACCCATTAACTACAGATATATGAAATTTAAGTTGGAGTTATATTTTTTTTAGTTTGGAAGGTAGTCGTATTATTTTTTTGGGATGCTTATATAAAAAAATGAATAAAATTCTTATAATATTGAGAGAGGAGGAGGACTAGTTGTCATGGTCTCATAATAGAAATAGAGGTGAATATATAGCTTGTTTGGGTTATCAAGCAAACTTCACTTTAAAAGACCATTAACTAAAATGGTGGTGGAAACATTTATGGAAGATAAAGGTTTCAAAGAAAACTAAAATGTTTGGGATATCAAGAAAAATTTACTTTAAATGATTAGGAATTAAAATGGTGGTGGAAACAACTATGGAAGATAAAGGCTCCAAAGAAAACTAAAATTTTCTTATGGCTAGAAATGGAAAATAAAGCTATGACATGAGAAGTTATGTAAATAATATGTACAAAGAGGGTCCCGAGATTTGATTACTTTATAGATTGAAGGCATAAACAATCTCACACTTGTTGATTAATTTCCCTAATGCATAGCAAATTTGGAAGGAGGTTGAGAAAATTATAGGTGTAGCAAAGGTCTAGATGGAGGATTCAATAGAAGATTGTTTGAGGAAATGGTTCCAAAAGAAAGAATTGAAAAAATACAAATCTATTCCTTGCTTGGTCTGTAAGGAATCTGGATAGCTAAAATTTTCAAAGTTCTGATGATAAATTTCTCCCACCATTTCAAATTTCTACATAGATAATATGTACGATCCCTTTTTGAAAAATGCAATATAGCAAATGAATGCTTAGATATGTTGGATAACTTTAAATTGACAAGTCACATGCTTGGAGTTTATTTTACGAAGCAAGTTTGTGCCCTTGAGGATTGAGTAGTGCTAGAAGAATTATTGACCTTTCAGAGACTCATTATATTCTCTTCAAAGTAGGATTAAGAAAGGGGAAATAACAATGAAAAATTCTTGGCACTAAAATTACTTCTTAAATGTGCTCTACAATTTTTTTTAACTCAGATCCAGATTTTGGAGACTCTTCTTTAGTGATAAATTGGATGAAAGATGCTTCTTAGATACATAATTTTATGCTCCTACCTATTAGTGAAAATATAAAGGAGGTTCTGGAATATTTTGAATCTATTTATTTTACACAAGTCTTTAGGAAACTAAATAGGACAATTGACAAGTTGCCAAACAAAGAAATTCATCTAGTAGATAACACAATAGAGTTGAAGTAAGTCAGGGAGGGATTTCTCTAGTCTCCTCTCATAATAAATTCTTAGTCTTATGGTTTTATTTATCTGAATTTCACTCCATGTATTCTTTTTTCGTAGTTGTGTTGGACAGTTTTTGAAAATTTTAGATTTTGGAGTTTTTGTATTTGCGATGTTTTTGGACAATTCTAATTCATTAGTTTTTATGATTGTAATGTTGTGAAGTAGACACAATCCCAGGCTATAATGATAGTGCAATATGATTTTTTCCAAAATATGAGAAATATGATGATATAATAGTTTTAGGGATATTTAGTTGCTCTATTTTTGTTGAAGGAATATAATCATATCTGTATTATGTTGTTGTGTAAAGTGTGGCTATCACTTGAAGAGTGTTATTTCCCCCTTTTTTTTTTGTAAGTAAGTAATTTTATATATAAAGGCCTTCCAAGGACCAAACCAAAAGTACAAAACTGAGTGTCATCCGGGTTGTAATTACTGAACTGCTCCAGAAGGAGAAACCAGTTCAGCCAACTGGGCAATTCTAACACCAGAGTTCTTATCAGTCTTAAAATAAACAGAAAGCTTAGCTAACAAAGATGTCACTAGAGGAAGATCTATATAAAAAAACAGCCCCCTATAGGGGTTAGACAATTGACGTATAGTCTGGCACATACTCTGGCAGAAATCCTGGCCACGGATCCTCTTCGACAGGTGTCCCGTTGGTTGCCCATTGCATGTCATTGCCCCTGGTGTGCGCGTCCTCGTTAGCAGCCGTCTCGGCATCTGCCGTCGGGATGTGCACCTGCAGACTAATGACGATCGCCTCCTTGAGCTCCTGCCGAAACGGTCCCTTAACAACCTCAGCATTGCCCGACGGTATTTGCTCCTGCTTGTCTGTGGCCATGACTGCTTTCTTGAGCTCCTGCCGAATCGGCTCCTCGTCGTCCTCTGCTGCGCCCTGCTGCCTGCAACTCTCATTGTCACTTGCGGTGGAAGGTGATTCTTCTGAAGCTGTGGGAGGGGCTTCTTGGTAAGTGGAGAGAATGCTGGAGGAGGGTTGAAATCCTCCCATCCACATGCTGTAATTGATCAGGGGATCAAATTTTGCTCAATTTTCAAAGTGCTCGGAATACTATGAAAACAGTTCCATTGCGTCTGTCTCGTCTTCCTGATTCCGGCGATATATTTACTTTCTCAAACGGAGTCCGTATGGAGAAGATATCGCGATCTGTTCACCAAGCCAAACAGGCAAAAAATTTGATGCTAACTGTACCAGTCCGTACAGTCCGTACGATCTGACGTGGCAGGACCGTACAGGCTGTACGATGATGATGTGGCAGTTGTTTATTGGTTGGTTGCTGGCGAGTCGAGTGGTGACACGTGTCCAGTTGGTGGCAAATAATATGAGGACACATGGCCCAATCCATGGGCGCCACGTGTCCCCCTCATTATTGGTTTATGTGTTATATAAAATGTAATGGGAGTTCGTGGGGTTCGACCCCCGGACCTCCCCTCATATGCAATGACTTCACAACCATCTGCTAACCACTATGCCGACTTGTTCCTTGTTTCATATAACGAACGCACATATATTTAAACTTACTCGTATATGCAATGGAAAGGGGGGTTGGGTCGGGGCTTAGCCCCGACCCGTGGTTTCATTCCACAAACATATGACCATTGTATACGCCAAATCACACGCGGGTTGTAAACCATATATTATATATATGTGTTATATATTGTATTAACATATGCGTTGGGGTTTGGAACTATAACCAACGGTTAAACACACGGGGGTTATAACACGCGTGATTAAACGCGCGGGAGTTGTGCAGTTTTGGAATGGGAATAACGAATTAACCACTCGTTTACCTAGCGCGTGGTCGCATGTGCCATATGCCCAAGTGCCGAGGCGGTTAGGGGCTGGAGGCGCCTTAACCATCCTACGGTTTGCATCGTTGGCGCGGTTGCGCCCAGTGCTGGGTTTTTGCGCTTAAAAGAGCGTGTGAGCCAGGTTCATTCAAGGAGGGTAAGAATTGTAGAACCAGAGACAACAAGCTTGAAGAGTGAGACTTCCAGGAGGCCTAACTTCTTCATTTTTCGACCGATTGAGGTGCCGAAAGAGCCCAGACAGGGGTTTTGGGACGCTGGGAAGCCATTGGAGCAGTCGATTTGTCAATTTGAGCATTGTAAGACATGTTTTTGAGCACTTTTTGAGAAATTAATAATAATGATCCATTAGAAGCTAGACCAGGAGATGTAGCCCAGAAGAGGGGTGAACTCTTTTATCAATTGCTGTGCACATGTGTTTATGTTCTATGTTTATGTTGCTGTCTATGTGTAATTTACATAAGTAATCCTTAATTTATGTGTTGCAAACTGATCCTGTTGCTTTAAACACATAACATTTCACTTGCAATATGTTTTCAAGTTTTCCAAGTCTTCTTCAATTTTAGATCAGTAATCGAAAATGGAGGTCATCCACTCCCTAACGGAGTTCGAAGACCAAGTCATAAAGGATGGTAAGGTTTTCTCGCGACAGCAAGTCCGTTGCTAAGTTAGAGGACATCAGCTCCTTGTTACAGGCTGGTTGACTATGAGAGGGCGTCCCCGTGGGTGATTTTGTGGAGGAAAAATCCGGTGCAAGAGGAGGAAAGGAGTACCTGGAGGTTGAAGGAGCTAAGAGGTGGCGCCAAGAAGGGTTTGGGCTGGTGTCAATTATGGCCAGACAATCGAAGCTCGGAATAGGTACGGTGGAGGGAGTGTGAATGGATAACTCAGGCAGTCGGAGCGGCGAGGATAAAGTTGAAGGCGAACCAGGGGGCGAAGCCAAAGTGCGAGGTCGTCGAGGGTGCCAGGGAGAACCCCTGCGCGGTCTAACTCGCTGGCGCGGCATGGTATGGCCCGGTAAGTGGGAATTGTCTGCTAGACCAAGGGGGAGGACAAGGAGCGACCGGGGTGGTATAAGCACCATGAGAAGACTAGCAGAACCAGACCGGAGCTGCAGAACGAGAACACAAACAAACTGAGTCATTTCACTCTGCGAAATGGAGGTCGAGGGAGCTCGAGTAAATGCCCCTCCCATCATCGTAAATTCAATTTAATGCAAGAGGGCGTCAGCAACAGTAGGCACGAGCCGGGCACATGGCTCAGTGCTTTGATGGCTTCTCCGCATCTTCTCTATGCGCCAGGTGGCTGGCCCTAACACCCCATCTGGGTGGTGTTATTTCCCTTCTTACTTTGAATATAAATTATATTTTTTTTATTTTGAAAAAAATGGGATTATAGAATCTAGGTTAACTTCTATTCTATCTTTCCAAAATAGTTTAATAAATTATTTTGTTAAGAATCCAATATAAAAGTAAGCATGATAAGATTGCATACAAATAATGTACACCAAATATATGCATTGATCACAACTTGCAAAAAATATATTATGACGAGTTAGGGAAAAAATCCTTATACAGTAGGAGAAGAAATCCCAAATAACCCAAATACATTCATATATAATAATCATAACCAATGTGTTCAATAATAACTATATTGATCTCTATAATGCATTGCCCCTATAGATCCCTTACGAGGCCAACCTACTATTACATAAACATTTAAGTCCATATATACACCCATTATGGTCATAACATAATACTCCCACTTCAAAAATATTTATCCTTAAAACTTTGTAATCAAGGATTACAATGTGATGAAACTAAATATAGGATTTGCTTATATTTTTGTTGGCACTGTTGACTATCCATTTATTCATATTCAATTATTATTGACATTAATCCTTGAGAGTTTAATGCCACAGTTTATTTTCTTTTAATTTCATGCATCGTTGCAACTTCTCCAATTGGTTGTAGTTTTTGGTCATTAATCTTATATTGTGACATAAAGATTTCATGATTCTACATTCCATGAATATTGTTGATTGTGTAATATGATTTCTTAGTAGTCTTGATGTTAATTTTTTTTTTGTCTATCTTTCCAAATTTCTTACAAGGAAGTTGTTGATGTGGTTCCACCTTTGAAATGTGTACTTTCATTTTTCATGCCCTTATCATTATTCATTTTTCTTTTCTAGTGTAATGGAATCTATGTCCTCTATGATTAATCTTTAATTAATCTTTCTTTTGAGATAATATCATCATCTCAAGTCTAAGGCTTTTGCAATTGATGTCATTCTATAAAAGTTCTTCTAGAAAAAATCACATCCAAATTTGAATCATGTTTCAAACCAAGCTAATGTGATAAATTATGAAGATAATCTGAATTTTTAGTGTTTATTAATATCTAATAATGACTCATTGGCATCTTTTATTTTATTTTAAGATTAATTTTTTATTTTATTTTAAGGTGTTTTTAATTTTGTTAATTTATTTCAATTTATTATTATAATTGTTTTTTAAGTTTATTTCAATTATGGATAGTTATAATATTAATTAATTTATTTAAAATTTATAAATTAGTATGTTTATGATCATACAATTTTGATATAGATTCATCTAATGATTCCTATTTCATGTTTCTAAATTTAATTTAAATTTATTAAAATTGATCTAATTTATTATAAATTTAAGAATTTTTTAATTAAGATTGAAAATCAACCAAATATACTTAATATAAATGATGGTCAAAATCAACCACAATTAGATCCCTATCAACTAGATAACATTTAGTTGAATTTCCCATTATTTCAATAATAATAATAATAATAATAATAATAATAATAATAATAATAATAATAATAATAATAATAATAATAATAATAATAATAATAATAATAATAATAATAATAATAATAATAATAATAATAATAATTATTATTATTATTATTATTATTATTATTATTATTATTATTATTTTAATTATAAATTCTAAAATAAAAAAAGAAGATAATAATAGTTATTTTAAATAAAAATTCTCAATATGGTTAGGAAATTTTAATTTCATCTTACCTAAGTGGGCCTAATGGTTAAGAACTTGTGTTTCCTCTTAAGAGGTCACAAGTTCAAATAAGGAGGTAGAGTATGAATACCTTTGTAGACTTTACTAGTGAAATCAATGGACCTTTAAAATAGATTATTATTATATCTTAATATAATAAATAGTAAATTTAACTATAAACTTTAAAAAATCAT
>JASDQU010105615.1:103774-120896 GCA_032191745.1 Picea mariana
CCTCACATGCTTACCCCACCTCGGGAAGTATACACCTTCACTGTTCAACAGTCCATCGACTACTCACTTCCCTTCCATGGATTCAACAACAGGCCATACATGAATTGTTAGAGATCTGTAGCTGTTGCTGGGATCCCTCCAAGAGAATTCACTTCCCCAACAATCTCTCTCACTTGGAGAGATTTTCTCACAGGCTTGACAACCTACTTCTTCAATCCACAAGATTGAAAACCCGTTTCTTCAAACCCACATGCCTAACAACCTGCTTCTTATGTCCAACTCCTAAGTCAAACGGGTAAGGGAGATGACATAAAAAAAACTCGGGTATGGCATAGATGATGACAACAACAAAACTCAGGTATGGCACAGATGATGACAGAAAAAAAACTCAGGTATGGCACAGATGATGGCAGCAACAGAACTCGGGTATGGAATATATGATGGTAGCAAGCCACGCTCCGTCAAGAAACTGTGTTGGAAACAACATCAATTTGTTAAGCCATGGTACAGGCTCAGACAAAGTACATATGCGTTGTGCTTCATAGGGAAAGTGCGAGATAGATAAAAAACTGTTGTCGTTTCCATAGGTGCGCGGATGTTATAGAGGTCAACGATGGAGGGGATGGCTCAATGTGTGAGTGAATGGGAAAAGATGGAAAAACAAAATATTTTCCCCACCTATATTTGCATGCACCTTGATTGACACATGGCTCTCTCGGAGCTCATTTTTCTCCACTTGGGATTCATTCCCTCTTCCAAGAGACTTAGGATAAAACAATTATCCTCACTGCAATCTTTAGGAAACAATAATGTAATATTTCTTTTAGAGTTAAGCCTTCAATATTATCCCTTTTCCCAAGTCTCTTATCCCTTCCCTTTCCCTTCCTAGTGGAGTTTAGTCCCCCATAACTCTTTCTTCATGGCCGGTCTACATGCAACAATGTTTTATATTACTAATATGAGTATTTACATATACAAAAATAGGTTGGTTGGCATTAGCACCTAGGCTCTCCGGCCTAATATTCACAAAATCCTCCTAGATTATAATCACTTGTCTCACCAACCTACAAAACATGTTTATAATTTAGCAAGGGATCAACCTTGGGGTATTACAATTTCCTTGCCTTATTTATGCACTGTCCTTAGTGCATCTTATTTACATAATATCAACAAGATTTCCAAAATCTTCAAAAAGGTGCAGGTATTCTACCCACATAGCATCTTCATGCTCCCAAGTTGCATCCTTAGGACCATACCAGGTCCATTGGACCTTTACAAGCTCTATGAATCGATTTCGAAGCTTGTTGATCTTCCGGTCCAGTATGCACACCAGATGCACTTGAAAATTTCCTTCTTGCTCCACCTGAATCACATTCCAATCAATCACATGATTAGCATCAGGTATATACTTCTTGAGCAATGATACATGGAATACATTATGAATAGACATAGATGAAGGCAATGCAATCATATAAGATACTGGTCCAATCCTCTCTAGGATTTCAAACAACCCACAATATCTAGCTGCCAACTTGGAACAGTTTCCCAACTTCAGGAAACTTCTGTTGGCCTTCACTTTCAAAAATACATGATCACCCACTTTAAAATACGTGTGAGTTCTTCCCTTGTCAACATATCTTTTCTTCCTGTCTTGGTAAGCCTTTAAATCCTTCTTTATCTTTGACATTTGTTCTTTCATTTCCCTGAGCAACTCTGACCCAACCACTGCTCTATCAGTTGGGTTGTCCCAACTTATTGGTGTGTTGCACTTTCTGCCATAAAGTGCCTCAAATGGGCTCACCTTCATAGATGCATGGTACCCATTGTTGTAGGAAAATTCTACCAAGTGTAGATAATCTTCCCATTTATATGGTTTGTCCATCACATACATTCTTAACATACCCTCTATCACTTGGTTCACCCTTTCTATTTGTCCATCAGACTCGGGATGATAAGTTGTGCTGAAATTCAGATTTGTTCTGAACCCTTTGAATAATCCCTTCCATAACTTTGAGGTGAAATTTGGGTCTCTGTTAGACACAATTGTCTTGGGTATGCCATGCAAGCATGCTACTTCCCTCATATAAATATCAACAACTTTGGTTTCCTTGTGAGTAATCTTTATTGGAATGAAATGGGGAGCTTTAGTAAGCTTGTCCACCTCCACCATGATAGAATCATGTTGCTTGCTTGTTATGGGAAATTTGGTGATGAAATCCATTGTCACCACTTCCCACTTCCACTTAGGAATGGAAAATGGCTGTAGTAACCCATCTGGGTGTCTATTCTCAACCTTGACCTTTTGACACTCTAGACATTTAGCAATGTACTAAAAAAATTCCTTCTTCATGCCTGGCCAATAATATTGGCTTTTGACTGTTGCATATGTTTTATGATATCCTGGGTGTACAACATAAGGTACATTATGCATCTCTTTCAAGATTATACTCCTCAATTCATGAGAATTGGGTACATAATTATGTTCCTGTACAAGAGAATTTCATCATTTCACAATTTATAATATTCAACCCTTTGCTGAATTTTACCTTGCTGTAATTTTGTTACCATCTCCATCTGCTACAAATCTGCTTTTGCAACCTCAAAAATTACTCCTTTAAGATTAGTTTGATACATGTTAATTATTGTAGCATATAGTTCATGCACTCTCCTGCTGAGTACATCAACCACTTTGTTCTCTTTTCCTTTGATGTGCTTGATATTGAAGTCATGCTCACACAGAAACTCTAACCATCTACTTTGTCTAGAATTTAGATTTGGCTGATCAAATAGATATTTCATACCATTATGGTCTATTCTTAGATCAAACCTTTTTCCATGAGGTAGTGCCTCCACTTATTTAAGGCATGCACTATGGCTTCCAACTCCAAATCATGAGTGACATAGAGCCTTTCATGCTCTTTCAATTTTCTGGATTCAAAACATACCACAAAACCATTCTGATTGAGGACTCCACCAAGTCCTTATTTTCATGCATCTATGCAAACCATGAAATCCTCATTAGGATATACAATTCTCAGAATTGGAGCACTGGTTAAGAACTACTTCAAATGCTAGAAGCTCTTTTCATATTTTGTTTTCCATTGAAATTTCACCCCCTTCCTTTGCAAGGAAGTGATCGAGTGAGAAATCCTTGAAAACCGTGCAATGAATCTTCGGTAGTAGCCAACTAGACCCAAGAAGGATCTGACTTCTATCACATTCTTAGGTGTTTTCCACCCTTCAATAGATTCAATCTTTTTAGGGTCCACTACTATCCCTTCTTCAGATATGATATGCCCCATATAGTAAATTTGGTTCTGATAAAATGAGAACTTGCTCAATTTGGCATACAATTGGTTCTATCTTAACACTTGTAACACCATCCTCAAGTGATTCTCATGCTCATCTTTTGACTTGGAATGTACAAGGATTTCATCAAAAAATACAATGACAAACTTGTCTAAGTATTCCCGAAAAATACCATTCATTAAGAACATGAAAAAAATTGGTGCATTTGATAACCCAAATGGCACCACTGTGAACTCGTAATGACCATACCTTGTACTGAAGGCAGTCTTGTTGATGTATTCATCTCTGATCCTTACTTGATGGTATCCATACCTAAGATCAATCTTTGAAAATATCCTTGCATCCTTTAAGTGATAAAAGATATCATCAATCCTTGGCAAAGGATACTTGTTCTTTACAATTACCTTGTTCAATTTTTTGAAGTCAATACATAGTCTCAATGTCCCTTCCTTCTTCTTCACAAATAAAACCGGGGCACCCCAAGGTGACACACTTGGGCATATATACCTCTTCTTCATAAGTTCTTCAAGCTGCATTTGCAACTCCTTTAGTTCTGGTGTACTCATTTGGTAGGGAGTCTTGAATACTAGAGCCGCTCTAGGAATTAAGTTTATAAAGAAATCAATATCTCTCTTTAGGGGTAGTCCTGGTATCTCCTTAAACACACCTTCAAAATCTTCCAGTACGACATGACCCTCAATATTTGGCACCTTATCCTTAGGTGCTTCCTCCATATGAGTGACAATTATTTGGTAGCCCTTCCTGTAACACTTCTCGAGATGCATTGATGAGATCTCTTAGGAAGTAATTGCCTTGGCAATTCCTTGGACTGTTCTTGGGTCCCCTTCCTCGTTCAAGCAAGTAAATTCCTTGTTATGACAGTCTAAGATGGCATGGTGTTGGTCCAACCAATCCATACCAATTAGACAGTCATATGAACCCAAGGGCATGATGTTCAAATGTTCCTTGGTACCCATCCCATTCATGCCCATTGGACATGATTTAACCAACTCAACAACTTTTCTCTTGGCTCCTGTAGCCAGCTGCACCAACCAATATTTCCCATGATTGCTTCTTGGAAATTGAAATCTTTCAACTACCTTAGGATCTATATAGATATGAATAGCTCTTGAATCTATTAAAATAATAAAGGAATGGTTATTGATCATACCTTCTACTTAAATCATGTGTGATTGAAAATCTTCTTGCTTGTTGTCCGGGGCTTCATAGATCCTTGGTACACTTATTCCCATGTCCTCCATTGTTTCTACTTGCTGTACATTGTGGAAAACTCTCACTTTGTCACTTTTGTGAGGACAATATCTATACTTATGGTCTCCTTTACAACCCCAACATTGAATAGGTGGCTTCCTTTGCCTTTGCCCACCTATCTCAGCCATTCTCTTCTCTCTAAAAGATGGTTTCCCTTGAGGATTGTTTCTAAAAAATGGTGGCTTGTTCCCCTTGTTCCTCTTTTCCCTCTTAAAATTCTTCTTGTCTTCCCAAGCTCTTTGGAAAGTAGGCTTTCCCTTATGATGTTCATACAAGCACTTGGATCTTCTTATGGTTTCCTCCAAAGCTTTAGGATCATCATATTTACTTTTATCACCGATGAAAGATGGCAGCCCACTAAAATATCTTTGGATCTTAACTATCTCATCCTTGATGAAGAAGACATTATTCAATAGTTCTAAAAATATCATTTCATATTCATCAATGGTCATGCTGCCCAGTTTGAGTTCAAAGAACTCTTTCATATTTTTGTCATAATACCTCTTGGTTAAGTATTTCTTCTCAAAATGCTTCTTGAATTCCTTCCAAGTAACATTCTTCTCTCTGATGTGTTGCACTTGCACAAGCTGATACCACCACATGGATGCATTTCGTTTAAGCTAGTAGATAAAAATTCTTCCTTCTGTATCAGAAGAATAATTAGGCAATTGGAAATATTTTCTCATGCCCAACAACCATGTCTCAAAATATTCATCTTTCTTGTGCTCTCCATAAAAGGTAGGATGTTTGATCTTGTTCATTTCTCCTCTCAGTTCATCCACCCTAGACCTATTATGCTTCCTGACAGGGGATGGAATTGAGATGCTGTGTGTTCTCCTATTGGAATTCCTTTGGGAGTGATGGTGATGTCTGATACCACTCCTTGATCTTCCTTTTTCCTCAAGGTTCATGTGGCTTCCCGATTTGTTGGAGCCACTCTCCTTATCCAATTTATTTTCAATTATGTCTAGGATCCACATTAACTTCATATTGAAGTCTTCCTGCTACTCTTTGGATTTCATAAACCTCTCATTATCATCCTTGTGACTTTGGACATATTTCTGCAAATTTCTAATGGTATCTACCATATTTATGTTATCATCCTTTCCTTCTCCATGTCCATTGGAGTTTTTTCCTTCTCCATGTCTCATCTAATCTTCTTGGCTGTCAACCCCTTATGTATCATCCATATCTCTGCCCACTATGTTGATTTGATCTAATCAATTTGTTGTTAATTCTGCAAAAATGTGCAGCCAACAGAACATTGTCAGGTTAACTAACTTAACAATTTCAAGAAAACTTGAACCATTCTGGTTCAAATATATAAATAAGGATTCTTTCTATTGATTTCCTGAGAATTTGACTATTCAAATCCAGTTTCTGGGCGAACAGTTATATTCTATTGTTCAATACCCTTCTAATGCTTTCTTTCATGCTCAAATTTGAGTTCTGAGAAGAAAGTTAATGACGCAAGACCTCCCGTCCTAAAACCCTTTTATGCAATATTCTGATGTAATTGCATTGTAAACCTTGAAATCAGAGTGCGAAGGATCGTATTAGCTCTTAGATTTGATCACCAACATGATAAAATATCTGCATAACCATAGTTTTAATACAGAGGTATTGAACCTAGTTCTCCTTGTATTCCCAAAGGACCTATAACTCCGACCCATGTGATTGAGGTTGTGACCTTGTTCAATTCTTCAGGAACTAAACTCCTATCGAGGATCGACGGTTGTGATTGAACTAACATGGAGATCTATAATGAGGGACGATTGCAGAGTCCCAACTAGCACGATGTTTATCTCCTTTCCCAAGTTCCGCAATAGAAACTGCTCACTTGCAGTTGAGTCGATGCCAAAAGTTGATCATGCTGAATCTACATATCGACGATCTAGGAGGATTGCAGAGGATAAACACACATGGATGTTAGTTCTTCATCTGATATCCACAAATTCTCTCCACCGTAGATATTACTTGTGTTGATCTGATGGTCATGACTTAATCATATGTTGATCTGATGGTTCCTCTCTTTCTTTGTTTTACCCAATTGTCAAACTAATGAACTGTCGAGGTCTAGTCAACATCCATGTATTAGTGTGCCACATTGCAGAGTTATGGAGTGGAAACCTTGCTCCATCCAACAGATGACACATGTCATGTTCTAACTAGTATGAATGGCATGTGAAAAACAAAAATCAGGTTGACACGTGGCATGTTTAGAATGGGTCCATGTCACCCCAACTGACATCTGCTGTCACGTCTCTCCGATGCTTCGAGACTTCGGGGCTTTAGGACTCTGGGTCTTCAGAGGTTTCTTCTACATCACCCTTCAAATATATCGAATGCCTAATTTCTGAATAGGTCCATGTCACTCGTGGCGACATCAATACGTCGTGTCACTCCAGAACTCCGGAACTTCGGGCCTTAGAGGATTCCATAACTTCTCCCATATTTTCCTTCGAACGTGGAATTACCGAACTATGCTACTCCGAAGTTTCGAGACTTTGATGCTTCAGGACTTCAAGATAATTTACCTTACAACACCTCAAAATACCCGAACGTCGAACCATTCGAATACGTCGATCTCCTTTCCTCAGATGTCAAATAATTAATGTAGTGACATGTGGCCCCACTGACGAGTGACACATGTTAGGTCCCAATTGGTACCAAGGGCCTGTAAATGGTTCAAAAACAAGTGACACATTCTAGAATTAAGGTAGGTATACGACACCCTGGGTGATGTCATCATGCCATGTCATATCTAGCGCTTCGAGACTTCAACACTTAGGGATTTGGGAGATTCCACTCCAACACACCTTATAACTCCCAAATGTCAAACTTCTGAACAGATCCATGTCACTTCGACGCTCCAGAAATTTATGGATTTGGCACTTCTGAGCTTTGAGATTCATAGGATTTCTCTACTAAACACCACACAGTCCCCAGAATATCGAAATTTTGATCACTACTTAAACAGTCCCCAGAATATCGAAATTTTGATCACTACTTAAACAGTCCCCAGAATATCGAAATTTTGATCACTACTTAATTTTGTGGACACGTGTCGATGGAAATGGACAGTCTATATTGGTTCAGGACTTCGAGACTTCGGGTGAATTCTCCACACTACAACACAAATCCCCCGAATGTCGAATTCCTAAATAGGTCGATATATAGACACGTGGTAGCAAGCACGAATGATTCAGATTAACTCCGGAGTTCGAGACTTCGAGACTTCGGGAGGAAGTCCATTCTGCGCACACTTCAACCAATTTCCCCGAACTCCGAACCATTGAACTACTCGGGAAAAATCCACAGCTCTCATCATCTTGGATGATCTATAGTTTAAAACAACTTTGCGACTTCGGAACTTCGGGCTTTGGGCCCTTTTCTCAACTGAACATAAACTTCACCGAAGTCATGAAGTCCGAAGGACTTGGAGGTTAATTGTCATGCATCTTTTCTAGATTTGATGGCTAGGAAGGGTCTTCCTCCCCTCGCGTAGATCCTATGGCTAAAATTCAATCTCGTGGTTATCAACCATGATTTCTATGATAACTTCTCCGCCACTCCTCCTGAGCTTTCCATTACCACCCAAGAGCTCTCTCAACGCCCCTCTGGCTCTTTGTGCATCAAATCCCTGTGGAATTTTTACTGCAAATTCCACAAACACGACCCATCCAGGTTCAATGTTGAAACCATGGTATCTGATACCAATTTGTAATGTACCTCGACCTCTAATTTGGTCATGCCATCGAAAAAATTTCATGCTATGATATAAATTTTTAGCATCCCCCAGCCATCCCAGGCCATGCCACCTTACATAAAGACTCACTTTCATTTGTGAAAAATATCATACTTAATAAATTAAAAACAACATGTACTTTATGTTAACATACATTTATAATAAAAATTTAAACAAACATAAGCATTTCGCTACAATGCAGATTTATGCGGAATTAACAGTAAAACATACATGCAACAAACACATGTAATTCTGATAAATAAAATACATGTAATTAAACACAACATGTGAAATTAACACAATTGGTACTTATATTTTAATTGATGTCCACCAACTGTGTGTAGACCTTCCATGAACCTCCTACCCTTAGACCATGTTGCTCATCATTCTCAGCTGTGGGTCATCCCTGAGCTGGGACTAAACTCCACCCAGGCAAAGGGATTCCTAAGGTAGGATGAGACTACAAGAATTCAAAAAATACCTCATGAAGGATTCCCTCCCAGGAGCCAACTTATGCACACAGATCACAACCTCTCATTCCCCACATGCCTATCCCACCCCGGGAAGTATACACCTTCACCGTTCAATAGTCCATCGACTGCTCTACTTCCCTTTTAGGGCTTCAACAATAGGTCGGACATGAATTATCAGAGCTCTGTAGTTGCTGCTGGGCTCCTCTAAGATAATTCACTTCCCCAACAATATCTCTCACCTAGAGAGAGTTTCTCATAGGATTGACAACTTGCTTCTTCAATCCACGGGCCTGGCAACCCACCTCTTCAAACCCACAGGCCTGGAAACCTGCTTCTTTTGTCCAGCTTGTTGATTCTTAGTTTTGACACTTCTAATGCCCTATATTACCCTCTATATGAGCCTATTTTACCTATGCCATGTGTATCTAATTGAATGTTTCCTCCATAAATACACTCGATGACCTTGTTCACGTGCATAAGAGGTAACTTAGGATTAAAGCATGGGTTGTTTAGTTTTATTGATTTAAAACAATTAAATGTTTGATTTTGCATGATCCTAATCATTTGATTCTTAAGAAGCATTGATCTGGTACCAACAGACCCACACAACATTGATCTGGTACTTCCCTGTGCTATTCCGGTACCAACCTGTGTTATTCGGGTACCAGCCTGTGCTAATCCGATACTAGACATAATTCAAAATTTTTGAATGCTTCTAGAAGAAAATCAGGCACATGGGTTTTGTTCAGAACGATGTCTTCATGTATATGCATGAGTCAGAATTCACCCAGATCGCACGTGTGGACCTCCATCTTAGGGGGAACGATTCTACCAAAATTAACAAAAAAGCTCTAACTGCCAACTTGCGCCTCAATTTTCATGCATATGGTATAAGATCTAAAAATTCTAATATATGGGTTTTGTCTAGAATATGGAAAAATGAGTAATGGGTAAGAAATTTTTCAAAATTAGAATTGGTTTGGGAGACATGGGTGGAGCCCTAACTCGAATCTACCCAAATTGTTAAAAAACATAGATTTTGGGGATTTATCCTAAAATTGTAAAAATTGTTTTCTTGGTTTGGGGATTCAGTTTCATCCATTCCTCCATGGATTTTATGTATAAATAAGAGCTCATAGGTATAAGTAGAGAGGAATTATTATGTTTTGAGATTGGTTCTTGAAGAAGGAATTGTTATGCTGTAGGGTTGATTTTTGAAGATTGTTGGTTGCACACCTATTTCTCAAGTAATTATATAATTTTAGTTTATGGATTATATGTGTGCATTTACATCATCTCTACTGTAAGTTTATATTAAGATCTTCCTTGTTGGTACGATAAGGGCCCACCGACCCAATCAAGGTAAGCCTCTTTGTAATTAATTGTGAATATGATTCATGTTTTCTGTGTGTGTGAACAAAGTAATTTTATGTTTAATAACAACATCTAATTTCACCTCTGTCATGTTTCAATGATACATTTGATAGAAGGTCATATAGATGTGTGGTAACTCTAAGTGAGTGGAATCTTTGTGTGCAATACAATATTTCTGAGTGCAATGATTTATGAGTAGTTACGTGTCATCTTTGCATGAGTATATGAGAATAATCATTTGATTAAATATTTTAGTGTTTGTCTAAACTAAATGTTGTAGTTTGTGTTTTTATTTTTTCAATCTAGGAACAAGTTGGATCTCCATATTTCACCCTACATGAACCGATAATGGAGTATCTCAACATACCTAGAATTTCTTCTAGAATTGATTGTCTTCTTTAAGCATAAACAAAGTGTTAATTGTTGTTAGTTTAATTGCTCTAGGACTCTAGGAGATACGATATGAGTTCATCTTTTCATTTTATAAGCCTATAGTGAACATACTTGTCATGTGAGCAATAACCTTTTTGATTGAGTGTTTGCTTGAGAGTTTTACCATGAACTTTATTTTTTGTTATTGTTGAAGTGTGCCCAGATTTGCTTGCTAGTTGTTGTTAAGGGTAGTAGCTACATATAACTAATTCAAAGTCCATCTTTCCACTTCATGAGATTGCAAATGGACAAGGCATTATCTGAGAAAAATATTTTGAGTGCATGATTGCAAGTTTTTCTTTCTAATTTCTGAATTGTGTGAAGAGTGTTATCTTTGAAAACAGAGTATTTTGTTATTGTTGGTTTTCTTATCTAAGCTATAATAAACAGACACAGGAACCTATCTGTTATCGACACATATAATGCATCAAATCTATTGATTACAAATCCCGGTTGATAATTTATGTTTGGTAACATATTATGCAAATAATTGCACCAACACAACTCCTAAGTCAAATGGGTAAGGGTGATGGTAGAAACAAAACTTGGGTATGACAAAGATGATGGTAACAACAAAACTCAGGTATGGAACATATGATGGAAGCAACAGAACTTGGGTATGGCACAAATTATGGCAACAATAGAACTCGGGTATGACACAGATGATGGCAACAAGCCATGCTCTGTCAAGGAACTGCATTGGCAGCAACAACAATCCATTAAGGCACAATACAGGCTCAGGAAAAGTACAAATTCCCTATGCTTCATAGGGAAAGTATGGGATAGCTCAAAAACTATTGCCGGTTCCAGAGGTGCATGAATGTTGCAGAGGTAAATGATGGAGGGGATGGCTCAGTGTGTGAGTGAATGGGAAAATATGGAAAAATAGACTATTTTCTCCCACCTATATTTGCATGCGCCCTGATTGACACATGGTTCTCCTGGAGCTCATTTCTCTCCACTTGGGATTCATTCCATATTCCATGAGACTTAGGATGAAACAATTATCCTCACCACAACATTTAGGAAACAATAATATAATATTCCTTTTAGAGTTAAGCCTTCAAGCTTAGCCATTTTCTCAAGTCTCTTAGCCCTTCCCTTTGCCTTCTTAGTGGAGTTTAGTCCCCCATAACTCTTTCTTCGTGGTCAGTTTACACGCAACGATGTTTTATATTAATGATATGAGTATTTACATATACAAAAATAGGCTCACTGGCCTTAACATCTAGGCTCTCTGGCCAAATATTCACATAAGCCTCCTAGCTATAATCACTTGGCTCACCAGCCTACAAAACATGTTTACAATTCAACAGGGGCTCGACCTTGGGGTATTACAAAAGGTAGTACTAGTACCTTGACATCTCGGTGAACTAGTATCACTGGATTGGAACAAAAATTAAAAGGATGTCACAGAAACAAGTGAGGCCTAACATCCCGACACCCGACATCGCTCGTATAGCGGCCATATCTTCCCATATGAGCCCATGACATATCGAGAAGGAGTGGTAAGGTGTTCGGATCTCAACATTCTGGTACTCCGATATCGAGGTTCCAGTATGCAAGGTTTGTATACATTGGATTGGACTGAAATATTGGTAAAGGTTGTACATTGTAGTCTTGGCATAGTAATGTCGATCCAGTATTAGGCCCATTTTCATAGTCTTGGTTGTATAACACTAAGGAATAAGCACTCGGTTATAACATACAATTATGAGGAGAATAAGGGATTAGCACTTGGGCAAAAAAATGCTTTATTTTTATTAAAGAGAAGGTTAAGATTGATCCATAGAGCACTTAAATAAAGAACCTATGTCTAATTCTTGGGAATTGTTGGACTGAAGAGGGGATCCAAAACCTGTTTCTATTTGGGGAATAAACAAACTGAGAGTAGGCTTGAAAGCATCTCAATGATGAAGTTGCAAGCAAGTTCGTAGCACTTTTCACCTGTGGGTAGATGACCTAGTGGGTCATCATTTTGGTATTAGAGCGCAGTTATGCTCTAAATTTGAAGGAAGAATTTTGAAAGTTATTCAGGGGGAACAATTTCATACTAAAGAAGGTGGATTTTGAAGAAAAAGGAATTGAATATGCAATTAACTTAGTGAATTTCTATAGAAATTGAGGTCATTCCAATCAAGATAAAGTTGGATGTTGATAAGACCACATCTCAGAGTAGATCTTGTAGCTATTGGTCTATGCTTTTATAATTAAATTTGGTTAAGAAGAAATTGTGATTGTAGGTAGTAGAAGAATGAGGAAGGAATTTGTAGCATCCATTACAATAGAGAAGCTATGATAGAGGAAGAGGGAGCAAGAAAATCTCTCAAGTGAAGAAGCTTGTGGCAGAAAAAAAATTGCATCTAGGAGTGTTGTAAACACTTCCAGTTGAAGATTGGGAGTAAGGAGAACAACATAAGTTCTCATAAGAGTGTGAGTAGATGAAAAATATAGAGAAGAGTAGAGGATTCTCAGGAGGTTCCAAAAGAGAGAACTATGGATAAAAAAAGGTCAACCTCACGAGAAGGCTTGATGAAGTATTGTGTAGCAAGTACTGAGGCTTGTTATAGAAGAAAGGCTAGATGCATCTCACAGTGGAAAAGGCTAGATGCATCTCACAATGGAAAAATAGAAGCTCACAAATGAAAGATATGGATATGACTACTGATAGTCATGATAGAGATTCAGAGAGAAGCCACAACTAGAAGGAGAATGCCAAAGCAGTTGGCAGAAAGAAGATGAGTCAAGAGAAATACGACATGGAATTTGTTGAGTTAAAGGAATGAATCAGTGTGGTGATGAAGATGTTACAATAAGAAAACCAAATATATGGTTGGAAATTGAAGAAGAAGATTAAGTGGACTATAAAACAGTTATATGTAAAGAAGATGAGACAGAGCTTGAAACATAGATTGGATGCTTGGATGAAAGAGGAAAAACTCAGAGGAGTTGAGTTTAAATAGAGGTCAAGGACAAAAGAAGGAGTTCACTTTTTTGAAATAGAGAAAGGATCATTCCTTGGAGAGGATGATGATGATGATGTTGATGAGAGGCCTTATGAGAGCCTCATATACTGTTTGGAAAATAGAGATCAAAATAAGGATGTGATGTCAAAGGCGTCAGATGATACTATAGTGTCTTATTGTTTTAAAACTGATTATTGGTGTGTGTTTCCAGGTAAGTAGAGCCAATAATTTGTTATGAAGGAGGATGCAACAACATTGTCTCATGAAGGTGATCAAGATTAGGATAATTTTCAGTCCCTAGTTATGCATAGTTGGAGAGATAGGAGAAAGAACCTTTCATAAAAGTGAACCATGCATATATGGTTCATGAAGACAACCTTGAGAATGAAGAAATTAAAGACCAACATTAAGATACAATGCTGATAGGTTTTGAGGAAGACTAAGACTATTGGAAGAATGGATAGCAAAACCAAATATTGATAAAGACTGCATAACATTTGCAAACACATAGTGTTCAATGATACTTGATATGAGAGAAGAATTAGAGGCATCAAGAGGAGAATAAGATTTATTAGTTTTTCAAATTATTTTTTTGTTTGAGTATGTGAATCATAGGCAACAATAGGATGCAAATTTGTTTAAAGGAGATGGAGGTGAAGACAAGAATAAATTGTAGACCACAGAAGAAGAAGATTGTTCCCTTAGACCTAAGAACATCAAAGAAATAGAGACCAAGGAGTTGGAAACAACTATAGGGAGTTAATACAAAG
The DNA here is from genome assembly GCA_032191745.1 of Picea mariana. NCBI lineage: Eukaryota > Viridiplantae > Streptophyta > Pinopsida > Pinales > Pinaceae > Picea > Picea mariana. The sequence continues at coordinate 118,119 of JASDQU010105615.1, forward strand.
GGAGATCCAACAAATGATAGAGATAGACATTGAAATTGATGGTTTTTGGAAGTTGATGATGAATAAGTCCAGATGGAAAGGCCATGGAATGAAAAAGACATCCAACCACAAATTACAATCAGCTGAAAAAGGACTGCATCAACATTGCAAGTGGACAACAAAATAAGTTTTGGGATCCAGGAGGACTTCATCAAATGAAGACTCGTGATCATGGAAAATATTAACCTTGGGAGTCTAATGTAGAAGCATTTTTCCTCCATAAACAAGCTTGTTGAACTGACCTAGGGGATCTTAGAAATTTACTAAAGGGAGTGGGTTCCCTTAATGGAATTATAGTATTTTCCCTAAATTTTTAATTATATTCTTGAATTATTGAAAATGATAGAGTTTGCTGGATTGAGTTTGATTAAATGTATTGAATCTTCTTAACAAAGATAGATCTTGAGACTTTGTATATGTCTAGAGAAGTCTTAGGGTTAGGTGCAAATAACATGGAGAGTTTTGTGGATATGAATAGATCAAGGAGTTTTTTCTTCCTTTTATATTATTGTAAGCGTACAAGCATGTTTGGTGTGGAAATATTAGTGAAGTATCGGGCCAAAGGAGAGTATGGTCAGATTAATGAAGAATTGGACCAAAGAGAGAGAGAGAGGGTCGAGGAAGAGCCCTTATTGTAGAATCAATCCAAAGAGGTATTACATGTAATTTTGTATGGTGATCTATTTTAGTAGAAGCATATAAATTATGTGTGCAATCCCTCTTAATGTATGTGATGTTTAAATAACCCTCAAACGAGAGATCGAAATAGTTAAGTATGGAGACACAGAAGGGAATCATGATTTGATCATTGATCAATTGATGGGATCTATGATCATGATACTAAGTTATCCAGATAATGGAGAGTCGAGTTTTGTCACTGTACAGGTTACTGTAATTGAGATAAATGTTTTGAGGAACAATGACCATTGGATCAAATCCATTGTTAAATCATAGGCATTGATTATCTCGGGTGAGTTTTGGTTTGTTGTGTTTAAAAATAGACGATTGATATTAGATATGGGACAAGCTTTACCAGATTGAAGACTCCCAGAGTACTGGCCTATTGACCCAATGTATTTAAAAACAAGTTTAAAATGGTGCTCTAGTGACTCGATAGCCCATGGATGGGAAATATATATAACCAACCATTTTTGAGCCAAATCAACATATAAAGGCTATATCGAGAGTTAGAAAGTGTGAGGAATTGAAGGGAAAGGAGACCAAATCCTTGTGTAAATATCAATGGTGGAGATCAAACATTGGACCAAATATACAATCCATATTGCATCGGACTATCGAGTCTCGACGTGTTATCAAACCAAGTAAAAAGGTAGTACTAGTACCTCGACATATCGGTGCCCCGACATCCCAATAAAGCGGTATCACTGGACTAGAACAAAAATTAAAATTCTAGTGCAGAAATGAGTTAGGCCTGACATATCAACACCCAAAATCGTTGGTATAGTGGCCATATAAGCCCATCAGACCCCAAGACATATTGATAAGGATTTTGGATCCCGACATTTCGGTACTCTGGTATCGAGGTTCCAACAAGCGAGATTTCGATATGTGGGATTGGACCAAAAGATTGGTAAATAGTGATTTCGATTTGGTATTAGGCCCACAGTCATAGTCATGGTTGTATAGCACCAAGGAATAAGCACTTGGTTATAACATCCAATCACGAGGATAATAAAGGCCTAGCATTTGGGTGAAAGAAATGCTTGATTTTTATTGAAGGGAATGTTAGCATCAACCCACAAAGCACTTGAATAAAGAGCCTTTGTCTAATTCTTGGGAATTTTTGGACTGGAGAGGGGATCTGAAACCTACCTCTGTTTGGGGAATAAAAAGAACAAGAGTAGACTTGAAAGAAACTCAATGTTGAAGATGCAAGTAAGTTCATAACACTTTACACTTGTGGGTAGATCACCTGGTTGGTCATCATTTTGGTATCAGAGTGCAATTATGCTCTGAATTTGAAGGAAGAATATTGAAATTTATTCAGGAGGAACAATTTCAAACCGAAGAAGGTGGATTTTGCAGAAAAAGGAATTGGATATGAAATTACCTTAGTGAATTTTTGCAGAAATTGAGGTCATTCAAATCAAGAGAAAGTTCGATGTTGAGAAGACCACATCTCAGAGTAGATCTTTCATGTATTGGTCTATGTTTTTATAATTTACTAAGGTTAAGAAGCAATTGTAATTGTAGGTAGTAGAAGAAGGAATAAGGAATTTGTAGCAACCATTATAGTAGAGAAGTTGTGATAGAAGAAGAGGGAGAAAGTGAAACTCTCTAGTGATGAAGCTTGTGGCAGAAAGAACCTTGCACTAGGATTGTTGTAAACACTTATAGTTGAATATTGGGAGAAAGGATAACAATACAAGTTCTCAAAAGAGTGTGAATAGATGCAGAAGCTAGTGAAGAGAAGAGTATTCTCAGAAGGTTCCAGAAGAGAGAACCAGGGATACCAAAAGGTCAAGCTCAGGAGAAGGATTGATGAGGTATTGTGTAGAAAGTACTGAGGCTTGTTACATAAGAAAGGATAGATGCAACTCATAGTGGGAAAATATAAGCTCAGAAAGGAGGATATGAAGATGACTAGTGACAGTCATGAAAGATATTCAGAGAGAAGCCACAACCAGAAGAAGGATTGATCCAGGTGGATATTGGTGGCCACCCACCTATTCCACTTGGACCCACACCATTGTTTCTTTCAGTTTTTCAGTTTCCTTA
>JASDQU010105616.1:26698-36855 GCA_032191745.1 Picea mariana
ACCAAAATGAGTAACTTGATATTATGAGAAGGCTTGCTAGGCCTTTATATAGCATTACAAAATGGTCCATTGGACAAAGTAAAAAAGAGCTCATTAAATGAGTCTCTATTATTAGTATAATAGATATAACTACCGAACTAACTAAGTAGTGGAAAATAAAACCCAATCCAATAATGGAAAGAGCTCATTAAATGCGTCTCTATTATTATAATAATAGATCTAACTACCCAACTAACTAAGTAGTGGAAAATAAAACCCAATACAATAATGGAGAGGTGAGACTCTCTTTGACCCTTATGGGCAACATGTTAGCCCAATTAATTAATGAGGAGGTGGGCATCTCCTTGATCCACATTGAAAATCTATTAGCTTTATAACTTTATAACTTTTGTATATGAATTTGGACCATATACCCCCTTAAAATTCGGATCATTCCTCCGCCCTTAGAAAATGATGGTCCCCATCATTTCACCCATGCTAAAAAAAGANCCCATAACCTAGTTGACAATAGCATTGTACATGGGTAGAAAAAAAAAATCCAAAAATTTAAAAAAATAATATGGGAAAGCGTGACTTTGGGGGTTGTGAACATCCTTCAGCAAACCTATTCATAAATTACGCTACAGATGATGAAATAAAATTCCGTCGAAGACCCATTTGAGCTATTGAAGATTTATTTCCATCCATATGTGGAACTTCTTCGGTAGTTTCCTAAGCAAGGATAAAAATTCCTTTGAAGATGGTGGTACGCACAACCACCTTGGGTCAAATACAATATGAGATTAAATAGATGATATATCTCAAACCAGGAAGCCAAATGTGATTCTGTGAAATACCCATTTGAGATATTGAAGAGATATTTCCATAAATATGTGGAACTCCTTCTGTAGTTTCCTAAGTAGGGATAAAAAGACCGTTGAATATGGTGGTACGCGCAACTTCCTTGGGTCAAATACATGTTGAAATTCAATCTCTGATATCTCTCAAACCCCAGAAAGCCAAATGAGATTCCGCGAAATACCCATTTGAGATATTGAAGAGATTTTTTTAAATGAGATATGGAATATCCTCTGAAATGTTGTGTAGAGTTTTCATCACCTCTTTGAAGTTGGCTTAGTGTAGAGGGCCACAAAGGGTGTCAAGGGTTTGTAGAGTAGCATGGGTTGTTGTAGAGGTTGTGGAACCTCCATGGGCAACATGGACACCCTGCAAATTTGTTGAAAACATTGCAGACCAATGGATGTAGTGGATCCATGTATAGATGTAGTGAATCCATGTATGGATGTAGTGAATCCATGTATGGTTCTCCTTGTAATGGTGAATGAATATCCGAGGGTAAAACAAAATCCTTGTAGTGCATGTGGACCAACTGTGATGCTTACAGTGTATGGCCCAGAAAATGGATTCTGATATTACCAAAAGGAGGTTGGTGATTGCTGAAAATGTTTGAACCCGCAACATGCTTCAAACCCTTGTCCCGATGGAGAGTGAACTTATTCTGATACCATTGATCTGGATATCGAGGGTTGACATCTGGATGGATTGAATGCCGAGAGAGGAGGAGTTTAGAAATGTCAATCTTGCATAAAAAAAAGCATGCACAAAAAAAACATGTAAATGAAGTACTTGGGAGGTGAGGCTCAAAGAAGAGTCTCACCTCTAAAACTAACTACTAGTAAATCACTCAGAGCTAATGAATCTCACAAAATAGAAAATATGAGAGAAACCAAAATGAGTAACTTGATATTATGAGAAGGCTTGTTAGGCCTTTATATAGCATTACAAAATGGTCCAATGGACAAAGTCAAAAAGAGCTCATTAAATGAGTCTCTATTATTAGTATAATAGATCTAACTACCCAACTAAGTAAGTAGTGGAAAATAAAACCCAATCCAATAATGGAAAGAGTTCATTAAATGCATCTCCATTATTATAATAATAGTTCTAACTACCCAACTAACTATGTAGTGGAAAATAAAACCCGATACAATAATGGAGAGGTGAGACTCCCTTTGACCCTTATGGGCAACATGTTAGCCCAATTGTTGGCCCTCGACCAAGTTTTGAGTAAATCTTGGTCAGGTTTGACCACGTTTTGGACTTCGACGCAGTGATCAAGGAAGGAACGCCCAGGCGGAGCTGAGATCGCAGATATCACTTGTTTTGCGGGCTATGTGGACCCAACAAGGGGTTCATTAGGGTTTTTGTAATGGGTTATGGGATGTCAGCCCATGGGTTCTCCCATGTTAGACCTAATTGTAAAAGTATAAATAAGTGTAAGAATGTATTGTAGAAAAGGAGAAGTGATATAAGGTTCTATAGTTGCAACGCTAAGTGCAAGTAGTTCTAAGTTGCTTCGTGTAACAGAACGTGTATGTAAGGCTTTTTGCTCGATAGAGGAGTTGGCTCAGTGCCTTGACCTAGTTTTGAGAAGGAGGATCTGGTGCGCAGTGCGCAGATCTCCTGTCTGGTGCAAGGTTGGCTCTATGGCTTAGTGCACAGGAGCAAATGAATGTAAGAGATTGAAGAATAATAAAGAAGATGAAGTAGTTGGTGGATGTAGCCCCACACTAGGGTGAACCATGTACATCTTGTGTCTTTGGCGTGCTTTGTGTTGTGTTATTCATGTTATTTATCTACTTATTGCTTCACTTTTGTATATGATAGATAGATATGATGATGCTTAGTGCTTTGCTTAAGAATGAATGTTAGATATAACTCTGCATTGTGTGCTAAATGGTTGAATTATTTACTCTTTATTGTTTCTGCGTTGTACCATATTAGGGTTTATTCTTTGATGTTAATAAAATCCAATGAATTAATGCATGCCATCGTCTAAGTGTTATTAAAGTACTTTGTGAAGTGTTATAATCGCATATTTGTGTCCCATCTTGGTTACATACACCCGAGTCTTGTAACCCCCCTACCTCTACTTCGGCTGAGACTTCGCCTGCTTCGCAGGTGTTGCCGAAAGGGTCAGTAGTTAGGGTTTTGTTGGTGCGTTGTTGAAGCGTTGAACCCCAGGTCTGCCCCTGTGCTAACAAATGGTTCTATTGTTGGGACCTGAAACTGTGATTGGTGGGAGCTGGAGTAAATAAAAGAGAAGCGATGTGCATAGATCTGTTGTTGAAGTGTGCAATACTCTACTTGTCTTGCGAAGCTATGTTCTAAGAAATAAATCTGATCTAAAGAAAAGAGGTAAGATCTTAAAAGAGGTAAAGCTTTGTGCTTTGATAAGAGTAAGATAAGTGAAAAATTTTGTTTCGAAAAGCATGAATTTAAGTATGTTTAATAGATTATGTCCTAGTCTGAAAGCTAGGGCGCAGTTGGAAGAAAGAGTTAATCTAAGTAAAGCTAATAGAAATGAAGAAAGGTATGTTATTCCTATGCATAGAAATAATTTTTGGACTAATAAGTGGATGCAGGAACCTAGAAAGATTTTTTGCAGCTTGCAGATCCAACGCTGTGATCCTAGTGCGCAGTATAGAAGAGGTTGGGGAACGCTTAAGAGAAAAAGAGGATTAACCTTGTGTTATGACTGCAGAAGACCAGGACATCTTGCTAAGGAATACCCTGGTATAGGTCCTATTTGTCTTTGTTGTAAAATTGTTGTTCATGAAGTTGAGGATTGTCCAAGAATGATTGCTAAAGTTGAAAGGATGAACATGAGACAATAAAACTATCAAGAGACTAACAGAATGTTAGAGAATCAAAAAGAGAAAGAATCGAAGAAAGCTCAGACTATGTTATTACAATTGATAGAAATGATGAATGATCACAAAGATGTTAGTTTACCAGAAATCATGAAAGAAAAATAGTGCATAAGTACAAGAATAGGAGACTTCGACATAGACTGTGTCTTGCATGAAGAAACACAAGTAAATACTATGACAAAAGAAACCTGGGAAATTTTGGCAAAAGCTTGTTGTGGTACCTTCATTGGGAAGGATAGGCTTGTTTAAAGGAAATATGATAACCCTATGTGCAAGATTTACTAATATACCTATTATTGTTCATGGAACATCAACTAAAGAGGAATTTGAAGTCATTAAGTTTGTTGACAACAGTGCCCCTTTCCCACTTTTGTAGGAAAGACTTGGATTGAAAAAGATCAGATCAGAAGGAAAGCAGCGAAAGAATCTATAGAAAAGAAAAAGAAAGAACTAAGGGATTTCATAGCTAGAAAAATAGATCAACTGATAGAAGAACGAGAAGATAAGTCGAAGCAACAGAGGGAAAGAGAATTAGTTTTCAAAGTTGAAAGAATGAAAGAAGGTTTGAAGGACCTATCCATGCAAGAAAGAAGAATATCCACCCAAGAATTAATAAGAGAAGGGATACTAACTTCGAACCCTTTGAGAGCACATCAGCAGTGTGAAGTCACTATGCTAAGACAAGATAAGAATAAGAATGGAAAGAGGATTCCAAAAATAGTTAGAGGAACTCAAATCACAGGAAAGAAGGAAAGGAAGCTTAGTAAAAAGAAAGTCAAGTTAGAAAAGTTATAGGAAGCTACAGAGAACAGATGGAAGACTTCGCAGGAGGCAAGTTTGCAAGATTTGAACCTCGTTGGAACAACAGGACTAGGGAGAATGGGACTTCACCCTGGAGAAGCTATATGACCATTGGAGGCACCTCGATCATTAGAACGACACTCTGGAATAGCTAGGAAATGAAATTATGGGCAGATAGACCTTCATTGGACGTTGAGACCATGCCATAATGGACAGATTCGCATTGATGGAAGCATTCATGTCCGTTGGAGGAATTCGTTACGACACTCACTTATTTAACCCATCGAACATTGTGTCGGGACCACTTTTTGCCACCCATGATTACCTGCGACAAGAATAGACGTGATTGCATGTCGAGTTGTGTTATCAAACCTCGCCATCCGTTGTTTACCCCACCTATCCGTTCGCCTACCCACTGAGTTAGAGAAGTCTGTCGAAGAGGTTCTAAAGAAGTTCATGGCTGATAGAGCTATGTTTGAAGGTGTACAGGTGTCGTCGACTAGGGGACTGCAGGCTTCCCCTTCAACTGGATGTCATTCTGGCCGTGTCAACCCCATGACTGAGCAGCAAAGTAAGCATTGTGGCAATCTGGCTAATGTGAAGCAGATCTCGTCGATCTTACTAGAGTATATCCCGCCTTTGGCTGGCACAGTTAACCGTGACAGCGTTCCATGAGACTATGAATACATTTTGATCATCGCGTACATTCTGAAAGGAATATGCATAGTGGGGAGTTAGTTGGGATAGATCCCGCTACTAAAGAACAATGATTTCAATCTCGACGACAGAAATAACTATGTGATGATCACACGGCATAGATACTTGACGAAGACCACTGGGAAGAAGCCTCACCTGGTCTCCCATCCATGGATTAAGGAGTTGGTGTAGTCCACGATACTTAATGTGATGAAGATTCCCCATTTTGGTCGTCACCAGAAGGTTAACGCTTGCGTTAAACTCCTCTTTTTGTGCTACCATGGTGGATACTTATGGCTCGACCAATGGATTATTGTGGATCCAGCGCTGATCCACTTGATTACAGGATTAAGCATGAAGGGACTTGACCCTCATAAATTTTACCCAAGGAAAGCTTCAGACCGCTCCCTGGCACAACGCCTAGAAGGGCCTGTTACAGAACAAATGATCCAAGAGCTCACTGAGCAGGAGGCTCAGGCCAAGCAGCAAGTTAAGGCAACTCGAGTGAAGCTTGAGGCCTTTGAAGAAGTGTTGCCTAGACCTAAGTGACTCGGGACAAGTCACGGGTGAGTCTTGGGGGCATGTTGGCCCTCAACCAATTTTTGAGGAAATCTAGGTCAAGTTTGACCACGTTTTGGACTTTAAGGAAGTGATCGAAGAAGGAGCACCCAGCCGGAGCTGAGATTGTGGATCTCACTTGTTTTGTGGGCTATGTGGACCCAGCAAGGGATTCATTAGGGTTTTTGTAATGGGTTATGGGATGTCGACCCATGGGTTATCCCATGTTAGACCTAATTATAAAAGTATAAATAAGTGTAAGAATGTATTGTAGAAAAGGAGAAGTGATATAAGGGTCTTTAGCTGCAAGGCTAAGTGAAAGTAGTTCTGAGTTGCTTCGTGCAATAGAACGTGTATGTAAGACTTTTTGCTCGATAGAGGAGTTGGCTTTGTGCCTTGACCTAGTTTTGAGAAGGAGGATCTGGTGCGCAATGCACAGATCTCCTATCTGGTGCGAGGTTGGCTATGTGGCTTAGTGCACAGGAGAGGATGAATGTAAGAGATTCAAGAATAATAAAGAAGACGAAGTAGTTGGTGGATGTAGCCCCACACTGGGGTGAACCATGTACATCTTGTGTCTTTGGCGTGCTTTGTGTTGTGTTGTTCATGTTATTTATCTACTTATTGCCTTACTGTTATATATGATAGATAGATCTGATTATGCTTAGTGCTTTGCTTAATAATGAATGTTAGATCTAACTCTACGTTGTGTGCTAAGCAGTTGAAGTATTTACTCTTTGTTGTTTCTGCGTTGTACCATATTAGGGTTTATTCTGTGATGTTAATAAAATCCAATGAAATAATGCATATCATCATCTAAGTGCTATTAAAGTACTTTGCGAAGTGTTATAATCACATATCTGTGTCCCAGCTTGGTTACAGATACCTGAGTCCTGTAACCCCCCCTTCCTCTACCTCGGGTGAGACTTTGTCTGCTTCGTAGGTGTTGCCAAAAGGGCAGGAAGTTAGGGTTTTGTTGGTGCGTTGTTGAAGCATTGAACCCTGGGTCTGCCTCTGTGCCAAAACTAATCAATTAATGAGGAGGTGGGAATCTCCTTGATCCACATTGACAATCTATTACCTTTATAACTTTATGACTTTTGTATCTTAATTTAGACCACATACCCCCTTAAAATTTGTATCACCCTGTTGGCATCCAATTCACATTTTTCATTGTCTCATAAGCTGCCTACACCAATGTTTCGCAAACATCGATTTTCCGTCGCAATTTTCAAATGAACGACGCTTTTTATTCTTTGCGCCTTTTCGCACGCCTATCTTCGTTTTGTTTTCACGACTGTAAAGGTGAAATCTTAGTCCTTCAAAGTCACATTAGAATCATTGTTTGAATTGTCGTCATCCTTCCGATTGATATGCCCTTTGCGCTTACATTTCACTTATCATTGTGCAGTTGGAAAAACTTTCGAACTATACTCATTGGACATTTTAGATTGATTATGTGACTTGATTTCATTAAGTGTGTAATGCATTGGTATTTGGATTGGCTTCTTATTTGACCTACTCAACCTTTAGTTTCATAAGATATATGGGTATTATGTTTAAATCTTTCATACATATATTTTTAAATATAATTCCTATGTTAATGTTTTCATAACTATTGGTTGGTTGATTATATGAATGCACATTGGCGCATGGTTAATGTTTGATTTTGGTTTCAATTGGAACGATTTATGGTTTAAAAGCTTTGGCACAACGATCGATTGCGCGTTGGTTTATACACTTGCCGGTTGATTCATTGGTCGGCTAATTTGCATCATTGTCAAACTATGCTATAATTGATTGAACTACTATGTAAACCGGCGGTTTTACTTTCATAATAACTCTTATGCATGGCAGAAGTAAGCTCTACCACCCTCGCACACTTTGCATTAATGCCTAACTCCTTACCAGGGTTATCTTTGTTGATTTTTGGGAAAATCTCTAAGCCTACTCTGTTCAAACCCTTGTCCCTTAGCCCAGCTCACTGTGTGTTATCTCTTGGCTCGTAAAGGGCGAATTGAACCCTCATGGTTTTTAGAGTCGGTTATGTTTTCATTTTGCCAGAGAAAACTGCCCCGTAATTGCCCCCAGAGTCACGTTTTTACGTGAGCGATTCTGGGCAAACGGATTTGAATTAGCTCAAACCATTGAAAACCCAGAACCGTTTTTAGCCCCTTTACCCTCATTGCGAGCGGTTTCCTCAGAAATTGAGTGGATACAGAGATATAGCTCTCGTTTTCCAGGTCAATTTTTCAGTGGCTGGAACATGCGTTTTGCGTCTGTGAGCATTTGCCAGAATGCTTATCACTTCTCCAGACCTGTGCTTCAAATCCCTTCTGCCTGTCCAACCTTGTGATTCAACTTCTTTTTGAAACCCTTGATCACTCGTCACACAGGTATGGAAAATTTGATATCATTTCATTTTGTAAATAATCGCTTGTTTATATAACGAATTTGAATTCGTTTTGAATAGCTCTGTTTCCAGCATTGATTTGCTCAGTTACATTGCATGCATTCTATATATGGACTGGCTTTGAATAGAAACACATTTTAATTCGATTTACGATTTGATTATGCCCAGTATAGAAGTCAATATATTTTGATTGGATTTGAGTAAATCTTGTTGTGAATTCGTTTGATTATTTGCCTTCTAATGAATTGGTTTGTAAAGGAAATTTTTCATATTTAGTTTGAAACACAATCATGCTCAAATTTGGTTTAATTGTGATCCGTGTGCTATATTTGATAAACGGATTGTTTGAGTTTGATTGTTACGATGTTGTTCTATATTTAATTGTTTCCAAATTAATCAATCTTGTTTGCTTACTGTGCAAATCGAAATCCATTTCAAACTGTTCTTGATTAATCCTGTCACGATTTTGGTTATCTGATGGTTATCGTTTGAATTCGTTTTTAACCTAAATCACTTGCTTACGGTTATCATAATAATCCAGTTTGATTCACAGGTATAGTGAAAGGTTTGCGATTTGTTTTGTGTTTGATTGAGTATCAAAACAGTTTCATAATAGATGGATTTGATTTGTTTAAGAACGATTATGATCCTGATACATGTGATCTCATTTACTCGACTTATGATTATGATTGAAACAGAGCATTTCTATTCTTTGCATTCAATTAAATGACATGAATCTTATGCACATTGTTACAGCCGTAACAAATCGATTATGATTGTGTTAGATTACATCGTATCTTATCTGATATGATTTCATTAATATRGAACAGTCMTGTTGTGGTTTGRCCATATTTTATGGTAAAAGAAAAACAGAGCAGTCTTATCCCTRTTYTGACTGAATCACTTTTCRATTTTGTTAATTTGAATGATAAACTCATTGGAATCATAGTGATTCRTTTTGGATATTTATTAAAAGAAAATTAAATTGGATTTGATTCTTTTGAAAAGATTTCATTTGATTGCTATCTGGTCCTGTATGCTATTTTAGACTAGCTATAGAATCAGATGATTCTGTAGCTAAGTCTGTAGGATCAATTTTTATTATTTTGTTACTGAAAATATCTTTCTAATTTAATATTTGTGGTCTATTGCAGGTCAATTCAAAATTGCAGTGGAGTTCATGAGCAGTTAGGAGATATTTCAAAGATTTCACTTGCATTTTAGTTGCTTAGTTTAGTTCATTTTGGGAATATCTTCCCAGATTATGTAAAACAGTTTGATATTATCCACAAGGAGGTTTTTACCTTGTGGAAAGACTTATATATACTTATAATTTTTGTAATAATGTTGATCCTCATTCGTGGGAGAACAAGGATATGGAGTTATAATGCAGACTGAAGCAGAATTTGGTGTTTTGTCACAGCTTTAGCTTCTCAATATATCAATATTTTGTTTCATGTTGTGTATATGAATTTGTATATGTTTAATGACTACTTTAGATATCTTAATCATGTGCAAATGATATAATTTTAATCACTATTATTCATATCTGGTTTCTTCCAAGCGTATAAAAGAATAACAATTGTTTAGTTCAGTTTATGAATGACAGGTTTATCTTCTTCATAAGTTGAATTATAAAATATAAGTTTCTTGCATAACAAGTTTCCCTTATTGCATGGATTTATTAATCATAAAATTGTTATGATTTTTATGTCTTGTTTGTCCTGTTAACAACTTAAAGAGCAGCGTAGCCGATCGTTTACGAGAAGCTTTTGGACTAACCGATGCGAGTTTACTTCCATCGAACAGCTTCAAAGTTATCATACACAGGATAAACTAGGAGCGCTTCCAGGTCAGTTAATCTTTCTTTGTTGTTTTCATTAAGTAGTTTAGATATAAGTCTAGATAGATTTATATTAGATTGTTTAATTTCAGTAATTATATTAGATCGTTTAATTTCAGTAGTTTTATTTCTT
>JASDQU010105616.1:47044-57087 GCA_032191745.1 Picea mariana
AAAGGAGAAAAGACCAATACTGTCCCTGAAAAGGATACCATGTAGTGTTCAAAGGCCCTTTTCTTCAATATGCCCCAATCTTTGATGCCACAACATGGTCTCCTTTTCAGGGACAGTATTGGTCTTTTCTCCTTTATTTCTCTGCTCAGGGACAACAGAATTGTTACACCCATTAGTATAAGTTCTTCCCAACAACTTGTAAAAAGTTCTACACCGAACTCCCCTCATCAACACCATTTCCCCTCGTACCATCTTGCAAGTTCCCTTTCTCAATACAGTATCCACTCCTGCATCATCCAACTTGCTTACAGATATTAGGCTCCTGGCTAGTTTTGGAATGTGCATAACCCTAGGGAGATTTCTAATCCTTCCATATTTTAGCAGCAAATTAACCCTTCCACATCCCATGATTCTGGTTGTCAAGTCATCTCCTAGGAATACATCACCACCATCATATTTTTCATATTCATAGAACCACTCCCCGTGAGGAGTCATATGATATGACGCACCTGAGTCGATCAACCATACATCATGGTCTGCATGTGTACCTGTAGATTCCAGATAAAGATCACCTCCTTCTTCAGTGGAGATTTTTGCCTTTGTCGAAGAGTTACTATCAGATCCCTTTGGTTTATCAACCTTATTAGACTTGCAATCTTTCTTATAATGCTCTGTTTTACCACACTTCCAACATTTCCTCAAAGGTTTTCCTTGAGACTTAGATCTACCTATAGATTTAGATCTTCCCCCTGAAGAATTACCAAGATTCCTGTCTTGGGTATGACCTCTTACAAATAAAGCATATGTGATATGACCATCCATGCTTTTCTACCTCATCTCTTCAGATAACAAGGATGAAACTACATCCTCATACTTCAATGTAGATTGAGTGGTACTACCAATTGCTACAACCATATTATCCCAAGATTCTGGCAAAAAACATAACAAAGTAATACACTTATCTTCTTCTACAATCGTAATATTAACAAATAGGAGTTGACTTACCAGAGTATTAAAGACATTTAGATGTTCTGTCACAGAATCTCCATCTTCCATCCTAAGATGATACAGCTTCTTTTGAAGAAACATCTTGTTTACCAGGGACTTTGATTGATACAAATTCCCTAACTTATCCCATAGTGCCTTGGCTGTAGATTCTCCTAAGACATTCAACAACATTGAATCTGCTAGGCATAATCAAATAATACTCCTTTATCTTATGTCCAACTTCTCCCAATCTTCCTTCGACATACCAGTAGGTGGTGTACTAGTAGTTTGTGTACTAGTAGGTTGTGTACTAGTCGTCTGTGTGCCAGTAGGCTACGTACCAGTAGGTTGTGTACCAGGATCCACAGCAATCCATTGTTCTTTGTCTACAGGAAGGTCCTCCATCTTCAGCTTCCATAGCTCAAAGTTTTTACCATTGAACTTCTCTATATCGATTCTAGAAGATCTCGTCATTCCTCTTTCTACACTCGAATAACCACTACAAAATCTCCCACTAAACCCAGGTTTATCACAGACCCAAGATAAACTTGATCTATCAAGACCGAGCCAAACCCTCAGCAACAAAGGCATCCCTCTGAAACCAAACACGAGCTCTGATACCAGATGTAAGTTTCAAACCTGTGAAGTAAAGTAATGCATATAGATTCTTAAGCAAAACAAAAATTAATTTTTTAGCACAAGATTGGTTAAGGTGCCTATATGGATTTTGAGTTTTTTCTAAGTGCTAGCTTCACCCAGTGGTAAAAGGAACTACCTATGGTACGGTCAAGGCACCTAAGTAAAATGGTTTTGTCATCATGAAAGAACACACACTGCTCTGTACATATTCAAGATTGAAAGACATTGCGTTTTGGGAATGCTACCCAAACATATATGCAGACGCAGCGTAAGTAGAACTACGTAAAGGCATTGCATAATATTTCATAGAGAACAGAAGCTACATACAAGTGCCACACATTCGGGCGCTACCTACAGGCGCTGCGTAATATTCTGGAAAAAAATGAATTGTGCAGAGTTATTTTACCAATTTTGATTCATTAACTTAAAACTTTGATTGTGAATAATTGAGAAGGTATTTTTGAAAACTGGAGGAGGTATTTGTTCATAACATTCCAAATCAAAAAAACCTCTCTCATTTTTTCAAAATGTGTTATTGTTTGAAATATATTGGATATAGAAGTGGCACTACCCACTCTGCACAACGGCGCTACCTAATTTCCTGTAGCGGTCACGAATTTTGATATTTGCCTTGTTGGGAGGTTGCTACCTATCAAGGAGGATTTGAATGGATTCTCAAGGATTAGTTAGATGTCAAAGGACACCTGCACATAATATTTATCTCCAGCAAAGGCCTCATGCAATGAGGTGGAGACATTTTATTAATGACTTCCAACAAATTCCTGAAAATTAGCAGATTGTTGGATTTTTGTCTCTTTGATTGTTGCCACCTATCTCCAAGGCTTAGAATCCAATGGAGGAGATGGGATTCGACCTCCTTAGTTCATTTGGATGCTATTTTCTATTTAAATAAGGAAATATCTCTTGAACAGGGGGATTTCATGAGCCAAGAGAGGCTAGAGAGAGTAGGAATAGGCAATTTTGTGTGTGTGTTCATTTGTAAGCCTGTGGGCATTTTAGGATTGTAAGCATTACTGTTGTTGGAGACTCATGAGAACTGTGATTTCAGATTGTAAAAATTTTGTCTATATTTATTCTTATTTGAATATATTTCAGATTTGAGGATCAAAGGTTGTCAATGATTTATGGATCCCTAAGCAGCAGAGGATCTGTTGTATTTTGCCCATCAGTCATTGTTTATATTCAAGTATTTGTTGATTCATTAAATTGAGAGGATCTCTATTTAGTGAACATTCTATCTTATATTTTCCTTCTTCATTTCTTCCACCTATCAGCATATAATCTTGTTTTCTGTTAAGCAGCTTTTGTGCCTTCGATGAGTGGGATGTTTGTGACTCCATTGCCCATTGGTGTAGCCTACTGATCTGTAGTTTGCTGCCCTCTCTCTTTCTTTATCCATCTTGCTGATCCACCTATTCAAAACCAAAGTTATCTTTTACATTCTGATGGGTGTTGAGCTTACACTTTAGCAGTCAAAGTGTGACTTTCAATGCTAACATTTTTGGCGCCGCTGTCGGGGACAGATTTGAGCAGATTGAAAATCTCCCTGGGAAGAATGACACTGCACAACTCCAGCTTTATATTTTGACTGAATTTGGACACCTTCAACACTACACATTCACCATGGTGACTCCATTGCTTAGAATCTATTGGTGACTCCACTGGGGATGAGGTAAATCAAATGGCTATGAAGGCTATCTTGGCCAGGAGGTTTGCCCCACTCAATCTCTTAGCCATAAATGGTTATCCACATCCTATGCCTCAAATTGATGAATGGCAAGATTTGTTGCCTAGATTTTATGAAGGTGAGGATGAAAACTCTTTTGAGCATGTTTATGAATTTCATGCTTTGATGCAGCAACTTGACATCCATTATGAAGATATATATATTAATGAAAATGTTCATGTATTCATTGGAAGGCGATGTGAGGCAATGGTATAGAACACTCCTTGCTTCTAGTATTTCCTCTTTGAAGGACTTTCATGATGTTTTTTATTCTCATTGCAAGATAATTTATCCAGCTAAAAGACTTTTTGAGAATTTTTGCGAGAGGTATGCATCATATATTCAAGATTCAACAAGTGATTCCTCTAGCAGTGATGATGAAGGGGATGATTATAGAGCGCAGGACTTATATGATGAGTTTCATAATTATTTTCCTAAATTTGAAGAACAAATGCATCATTCATGTCAAAATATAGGTCCCCGAGAGAAACATCAATATGGACAATCCATCATTTCCTTATCTCCTCCTTTTCTTGATCCTTTAAGTCAAGAGGTCATCCTAGATTCAGATTTATTTCATCATGAGAATAGTGTTGCAGCTTGTCATGAATGAATTCATAGCTTACCAGTTGTTGTTGTAATCCCTCTTATTGTTAATGAACCAGTGTGCCATGATTTGCCAAGTTTTGATGACTATGAGGATGTTTTCACTGAACAACCAGTTGTCCCAGCTATTGTACTAAACCCCTCGGCCATTAATAGTCAAATGGTCATTGATTCACCTTTGTATGATGATTATGAAGATGGTTTCCATCAACGGTCTGTTGAAGACATTATATCAAAGAAGTACCCTTCACATCAAAGCAACAATAGCTTGTTTCAACCCTCATGTCATATTTTTGTTGCTAAAAAAGAAGAAAAGGATGAAAACCTAAATTTAGAGGGTGAAAAAATGAGAAATTGGGACCATAAGCCGAGCTATGATGAATATCCCTCACAATCAGAAGATAAGACAGAAGAATGCAGTTTCCCAAGCACTTCTAATTGTGATGAACTGCCATATCAACCCCATATTCCTCTTAAAGACACAAGCTTAGTTTCATCAAGCAGCCAAGATCAAATGCCATGTGATCAGATGAGAAAGGTTGAAATTAAAGAAAGTCAAGCATCACTAAGCCTTTTTCCTAATACACCTCATGACCAGGAGTGGACCAAGGCCATATGCATTGACGATGAATCAGAAAATCAGCAAGCCATACAACAACCAATAACAGTGGAGGAAGGACCTAATGCAATACTTTTCCTTTTTACACAAAGCAATTTTTCAGGGGCAAGTATTGATGATGTTTTTCAGGATCTATTTGCAGCCTATCTGCAAGCAGAAAGTGGGCCTAGGATCATTGATTTCTTCAATGGAAAGTGTATTTCCAAATGTTTCTTTGACATGCCTTCAAGTAAGAATTATCTCTAGTGCCTAAGGAAGCACATTTCAAAGCTTCAAACAATTAAAAAAATGATGAAATGGCTTCATTGGTTGTTTCATGTAACTTGAATGCTTCATTTTCCTAATAATTAGAGTGGGTGTGTGCAATAAGCTTGTTGAACAAGCATCGTTTTCATCATTTTTGTTAGTTTCAGTTTTCATTTTCATTTAGTTTCAGCTGAAGTTCACAGATCAAAGAAGATTACAGAGGTTAAATTTTGAAAGCATGACTCCACAAGCCCAAAGGATAAGGCACTGAAACTACAAGAGTTTTTAGAGCCTCATAGGGAGGACTCTATCCCCCATGGAGCCTATGTTAGCACAAGATTGGTTAAGGTGCCTATATGGATTTTGAGTTTTTGCTAAGTGCTAGCTTCACCCAGTGGTAAAAGGCACTACCTATGGTATGGTCAAGGAACCTAAGTAAAATGGTTTTGTCATCATGAAAGAACACACACTGCTCTGTACATATTCAATATTGAAAGGCACTGCATTTTGGCAATGCTACCCAAACCTATATGCAGACGCAGCGTAAGTAGAGCTACATAAAGGCACTGCGTAATATTTCACAAAGAACAGAAGCTTCATACAAGTGCAACACAATCGGGCGCTACCTACAGGCATTGCGTAATATTATGGCAAAAAATGAATTGTGGAGAGTTCTTTTACCAGTTTTGAGTCATTAACTTAAAACTTTGATTGTGAACAATTGAGAAGGTATTTTTGAAAACTGGAGGAATATTTTGTTCGTAACATTCCAAATAACAAAAACCTCTCTTAGTTTTTTAAAATGTGTTATTGTTTGAAATATATTGGATATAGAAGTGGCGCTACCCACTCTGCACAGTGGCGCTACCTAATTTCTTGTAGCGGTCACGGATTTTGATATTTGCCTTGTTGGGAGGTTACCACCTATCAAGGAGGATTCGAATGGATTCTCAAGGATCAGTTAGATGTCAAGGGACACTTGCACCTAAGATTTATCTCCAGCAAAGGCCTCATGCAATGAGGTGGAGACATTTTATTAATGACTTCCAACAAATTCCTGAAAATTAGCAGTTTGTTGGATTTTTGTCTCTTTGATTGTTGCCACCTATATCCAAGGTTTAGAATCCAATGGAGGAGATGGGATTCGACCTACTTAGTTAATTTGGATGCTATTGTCTATTTAAAGAAGGAAATATCTCTTGAACAGGGGGATTTCATGAGCCAAGAGAGGCTAAAGAGAGTAGGAATAGGAAGTTTTGTGTGTGTGTTCATTTGTAAGCCTGTGGGCATTTTAGGATTGTAAGTATTACTGCTGTTGGAGACTCATGAGAGCTGTGATTTCAGATTGTAAAACTTTTGTCTATATTTCTTCTTATTTGAATATATTGCAGATTTGAGGATCAAAGGCTGTCAATGATTTATGGATCCCTAAGCAGCAGAGGATCTGTTGTATTTTTCCCATCAGTCATTGTTTATATTCAAGTATTTGTTGATTCATTAAATTGAGAGGATCTCTATTTACTGAACATTCTATCTTATATTTTCCTTCTTCATTTCTTCCACCTATTAGCATATAATCTTGTTTTATGTTAGGCAGCTTTTGTGCCTTCGATGAGTGGGATGTTTGTGACTCCATTGCCCATTGGTGTAGCCTATTGATCTACAGTATGTTGCCCTCTCTCTTTCTTTATCCATATTGTTGATCCACCTATTCAAAACCAAAGTTATATTTTACATTATGATGGGTGTTGAGCTTACACTTTAGCAGTCAAAGTGTGACTTTCAATGCTAACATAATCCATGGCTCATACACATAGTACACAAATATTTTTACCGGAAACCCTCAACCAGAGAAAACCTTTCTTATATTCATTATATCGAATTTCACCATTCACCATACAATATATACAATGTTTTTAGGTGTTTCGTAGATGCCAAAAACCTAATCCCTTAATCCGAGATTAATTTAGAAAATCGCTAAAAATAGCAAAAACCGCCCAAAAAAAAAAAATTGAGGTGTTGCCCCGAACATTGCACGTAACCAGTGGGGGCCATACCTAGCCCCCCCTAGGACCCCCCTAGGAAGCACTCGGTGCACATGACACATAGAGAACTAATAGAGGGATCGTCAGACGCAGTTGTCGAATATGACGCGCCCACACACACACACATGAAAAGAATATAACATATACCCAACAGTTGTTGCTCTCCATGATCTACCTTTCAGTAGTTAAACTGATTTCTGAAGGAACTTTCTCTGATACCAATTGTTGGATTACTGAGAGGGGGGGTGAATCAGTAATAGAGCAATTTAATCCTTTTTAACCATATAATCCAAGTGTTATATCAATGTAGCATTATCATCCAATAATTGCAGAGTAAACCAGCAATGAAAAAATGAACAATCATACACATACACAGTACACGAGTGTTTTACGTGGAAACCCAAAGCGGTAGAAAACCAAGGAATGCTTTTTCTTATATGTCTTGAAGAATTACATTCATTGGAAGCACCAACTTCCTTTGTTTTCCAGCTGTAACTAGAAGGAGGCTCCAACCCCCTTGTTTCTCAGGCTACAACCTGAAGGAATCTCCAACTCCCCTATTCTCTGGCTACAACCAGAAGGAGGCTACAACCCCCTATGTTCTCCGAATACAACCGGAAGGTGGCTACAACCACCTGTCCTTGCCCCATCCAACCTCCCCGAAGTAGAAGTAGAATGATGGAACCACTATCACACTATCACTGTGAGATATACCAATGTAAACCTGTACCAATAAACATGAACCATGCATCAACCTGTACCTCAACCTATAATAAACCTGTACCATAAAAAAGTGCATCAACCATGCACCAACCTGTACCAAAAACCTTGTAATCAACTTGTACCATAAATAAGTGCATCCAACCATGTACCAAGTATGTACCAATCATGTGTCAACTACTTATCAATATGTACCAACATCATCAATTATACACCTCATGTATGTGGCAACTCATCAACTAGTTGTCTCAACCATGTACACAACATGTACCTTAACCAAAATCCATCATCAATTTCATCATTCAAATATGATTTGTAACTCTGTAATAGACCTGGTCCCTTCCTTAACTTTAACAACAAGAGACTATCATTTTCATCAAACTTTTATTTAGTCTCACATGACTAGTTTTGGATTAGTCAACAACCCTAACTTGATATAATTGTAACTATGTACCTATAATGAATAAAGATCTGAAACTAATATGGAATTTTATTCAGTGTGTTTTATGCAATTCCTCTAGGTTTCACTACTTGGAACCTCTCAGAAAATGAGTTATAGCAAAAATGGCATACCTTGCTGAATTATGGCTTATTCTAGAGAGTGACCTTGCAGAGCATGCCCCGCATGGAATATTTGTTGAATAAATCTGAAAATGTTACACAAAACACTACAGAATGTACTCTAACTAACACATTTGGTCTTACTAAATTTGGATCTGTTATGAAGAAGTTATGACGTTTTTACCCGAAACACCTATTTTAGACTAGTTTCAGGACTAGCCACAAACTCTATTTTCCACGGAGTGTAAATCCAAAAATACAACGACCCACAAGCTTAATTTTTTACCACGGATACTTGGATATGTTTCCTCAATGGCCTATCAATTTCATGGTCTGAATCATTCTAGAAAAAAATTTATTGCAAAAATGGTGAGATGACATGTAAATAACATACCTTAGAAAGCATCATCAAAAGAATTTATCCTCCCTTGAATTTCGGCCTTCTTATCTTCACCTTCCCTCTGAAATTCGGCTTAGATATCCTTTGGTTACCTCGGTCATCTATAGATATTCAATATTCTCAAGTGTGATGTAAAATGAGAGAGTCTTGCCTCTTATTTATACTTTCCATTTTTAGGTCACTTAACCTATTTCTAGGTCACTTAACCCATTTATAGGTCACTTAACCTATTTTCCTCATTTTTAGGGTTAACCACTTTCCATAATTATAAAGTTCTCCATTACTTTGTTATTTAAATATTCCTCCTTGACTTTGTCACCTCACTTTATCATTTAAATAATCTTCTTTGATTTTGTCACTTCACTTTATTATTTAAATAATCCTTCTTGACTTTGTCACTTTACTTTATCATTTAAATAATAATTTCTTCTTTGCAAGCTCTTTTACTTCTTGACCCTTTGGGGCTTCAAGCCAACATATGAGGGTCCTCCAACTTTGTAAGGCCATAACTCTCAAACCGTGAGGAGTTATGTGACGTTCCACATACCACCAGAAATGGCATGACATGTACTATCCATATAGAATAGTATCACCTTCAAATATATTAAAACTCGTACCATTATACATGAACAAACCTTGGGTCCATTACCCAAACCTTTTTGCTACCGGAATTCGCTATCAGAGTTTCTTCAAGGGTTGACATTAATGACAACCAACCTTAATCAACATGTGTTTGGTTGAATAGTATATGTTGGTGTTTCTCATCCATGCTACCACTTTTCATTCATTATAAGCCCCTCGTCTCCCCAATATCCCTCTCATTCCCTGTTCAATAGAAATTAATTATTGATTTGATAAGTTGATGAATGGATGGATTGTGTATGCTTCTGTTGTGAATGATAGAGCCAACCTTTGATTTTATTTTGGTAAGGTATTGATGCATGGATTGTTGACATTTTTCATAACTAATTGGAACATTGCTTTGGGATGAGCTTCTTCAATAGAGGCAGTAATGGCAAAGGAAATTGGCAGAGGGTTCATAGAAGACCTCGGTTTTCCATACATTTTGATGTTGATCCATAGGAATTAAACCATATTTTCCAAGTTGGGTTCTTCAACCTAGTTAGCCATGGAATCCTATAGCCTCGGCCCGAAATACCTCCCTTCCAAGCACATCAAAATTTCTCTGGTGTTTGAGTCCCTCCTCATGTGTTGATGCGACCATAACCGCCCATAAATGATGGTTGGCAAGAGATTCTCCACCAACCTATTGTTCACCACCATGGTTGGCCCACTGTATCCTTGCAATTACCCCCTCTGCCACCGCCAAAAAAATCAAATTTCCCAAGATGATCATGTTGTCTCGCCAATGCAGTCATCTCATGCTAGTAAGAAGTTCAAAGCCGATATTCTCGAGCCTGTGCAAGATAAAGGAAAAGGAGTAGCCACTCCCTCCAACTCATCCAATGAGTC
>JASDQU010105616.1:73141-86160 GCA_032191745.1 Picea mariana
AGCACATGTCCCCATGTAGGAGCCAGATCTTACCCCCCCCATCCTAGGGGTAACTAAGGAGATGATGTCTCGAGGCCCGCAGGTAGCAAACATGGAGTGTCAAGAACCAGATGACCAACACGGCTCACATTGAGCAAATAGAGCCCCTCCTCTCTACCACACATCACCACTCATCGTCACAGCATAGCAACATCTGCCACACCAGCTTGGTCCACAGAAGACAGCAGGTCTTGCTTCACAAGTAACAAGTTCAGTCTCATGGTAAGTGTCACTTTAATAATTGAAGCATTTGAGCATGTTGCAAAGAGTCATTTCTTGATTATGGAACATTTGCTTGGAAATTATATCATTTTCCTTATTTCACCTTGGTGGTTGACATGGTATCCTAGTAAGTTGGTCACCCTCCGGAAAAGGGTTGCTATTGGGGGGTCTCCTTGAAGGGTCATCATACCATTCCCACTCATACTTACCACTTTCCATACTTCCTCCCCTCCATTTCCTCATCTTTTGGGTCTTCGGGTTCCTTGACCCCAGGAAGGATTTGAACCTCATTTCATGGGTAGAAGGAGCTAAAGGCCCAGAGGTGTTGCAACTAGCACTCTAAAAATCAAAGCCATAATCCATCCTTCTAGATGCTCGCCTTGAGCTCCTTAAAGCCATGAAATGATTCTCGTTGAAAAAATAAAGGACTTGTTATCGTGCAATTTGTGCTTGTCCCAAAGGAAAAGGCTAAGGGAGGAAAATTGGCGTAACAGGAGGTTATCCTATCACTGTCACCTTAATAAGATACCTCTTTCTATTTAGGGTTAACGGCCCAGGGGAGACGTCCTCGGTGACCTGGGAGTTTGAGAAGGCAAAGGTTAAAGTGTCTATAAAAGTATCCCCTCTCACAAGTCACACTGATCAGAAAGTCCCAAGGTTTTAACCAATGAAGTAATGAAGTGCTTAGATGTACCTGCCCAGAACAAAGCAACAAGAAAACGATATCTTTTGCAAGTACAACTTGTTGTTAGTACTTCATAAAACCATGGACTTATCAATAAAAGCAATAGTTGATGTATGATGAAGCAAACAGAAGTTTGTTGTTTCTTGTGTAAATCTAGTATATTTTTCTGAGGGAGGAGAGTGGGATTCTGCTGTGAAGACTTCTTGCTGGGATGGTTTAATCAATATGTCATTTTCTTGTTTCTTTAACAATTTGACAATCCCAACTTCTTTGTCCTTGTATTTGTCTAGGAATTGTTGATACTCTTCCTTCTTTGGCCATTGTATTTGATCAAAGTCTTCCTCTAAAGTGAAAGGCAAATCATCAAGGGAAAATACAGGAAGACTTTCTTTGGTTGGCTCGTGTGTTTCGCTAGTTCCGATATCATCCCCTTCCCATTTGAAGAAGCCAACTCCTTTCCTTCTAAACCTTATTAAATAGTCATCTTCTTGTGTAGAAGAATAGTCATCCCAGTCCTCAAAGATGTCAGAGGCATCGCCAGGATAATCTCCCCAATTTGTGTCTCTTTCTTGCTCCAGAACGATGGGGAGGGGTCCTACCAAAGCACTATCCCTTATGTATGTTTCGTGCAAATGTAACACCTTGTTATTACCTAGTGCAATGTTGTCCTCGTGATTGCTAGGAATATTTTTGTCACCCTTTCCCTTGGTCCATGTTATCTCATTGATATTGTCTTCTTCTATCAAGGGAAGAGTGGGCCAACCTTGAAATAAGCATGGATCTACCAAGTTTCAGTCACTATGTCCATTATTACACCTTTCGATGTGTTCCATTCTCTTTGGCTTGTTATGCAAGGTGATGCAATCTTGGTCTCTAACGGGAATAGTTGCATAGGACAAGTCCATCTGTAGACTCATGCCTAAGGTAGTAGCCCATTCCCTAAATAATATCATTCCCCAAGTGTCAGGTATATCGACAACGAAAACGTCCATTATGATGGGGAAATCAGGGTAGTCAGCAAAGTGCACTTGAAAACCTTCCATCAAGCCGTAGACCTTGATCCCCTTTGACTCAAATCTACAAACGTTAGTATAAGGCCCTGTAACTTCCAGCCCTAATTGGTTCATAACCTTCAAACTCATCATATTGATAGATGACTCGGAATCAAGCAGGAAATTGTGAAGATATAGGTCATCTATTAGCAAGGAAGTGAGAAAGGGTGTTTGCTCATTTTGCTCAAAATGATCAGTTTGTAATAGTGTGGAAGTTTCTTCGAACGATAGCTGGTCATCTGGGATTTGTTTTGTCGAAGAAGGGATTTCCAACATTTCAAGAATCCTTTTGACCTTTTGTAAGATATAGGCCATGCTAGTGCTCAGGTTGGTCCTATCATTGCTAGGTTTTGGGAAATGTTGGGGTAGATTGCCAGCATACACCGGGGGCTCTTCAAGATTTACCCTTGAGTTCTCATTTGTTTGGCCCAAGTATTCAATCCTAGGCTTCCTCATGTCTTGATCTTCTTGGATTTGACTTGGCGTGAACAAGGTGAATATGGAATCTAAAAAATTAGATTTCTCATGAGAAGCCTTTGGGTGATAACATTCAAAATGGGAGTCCTTGCATGACCGGGGCTTAGGATCATCTTCTTGTCTTGCAACATTTTGTAGGTTCGAAGTGTTCAGACAAATTTGTTCTCTTAGAGTATGATATTTTATTGTTTGAGGAGGTCTCATAGAAAGAGGCTTTTGGGTTTGTGATAGTGACCTTTATGACTGAGTGATTCCTTTAGAGGTACCTAGATCCTTAGAGGGTTCATGTTGTTTTGAAAAATTTAAGGCATCTTTCATGTTTGAGAAACCTGTACTCCATTTCCTATGGAAAGTATTGTTTTCTACCTCTAGAATCTCTAGGAGGTCATGCTCTAGTACTCCCATGCTTTCCTTATTTAGCTTCCAGATGCCATCATTGTTCAAAAAATTGACTTGATGGATGGTACCGCTGAACTTAAGATTCTCTTCAATCTAGAAGGCAGCATATTGAACTTCTTCTAGGGTTGTAGGTAATCGATCCTTGAGGATAAATTGTAAAGTTCCTTCAAAGGAGTTAAGGTAATGTTGGAGAATAGCGCTCTTTGGGAGAAAATTGGGTTGAAGTTTGCTAATGAGAGTGTTGAACCTATCATTGAATTCCCTAACGTCTTCGTCTGTTTGTTTGCAAACTTCGAGGTATTGAGAGTAAAAGGAGGCCATGCTTTCTTTTTTACACCATCTGTCCTTGAAAGCTCGTTCAAGATCTTCAAGGGTTTTGATGCTTCCATTCAAGAGACCATTAATCCAGCCTCTGACACTCTCGGTGAGTGAGCTTGCAAAAAGCCTCATGAAGGTGTCAGGGTGTTCTTTTCCTGATTGGTGAAATTCATATCCCTCATAAAACTTATTCCAATGTGAGTTGCCATAAGATCCTACTTCTCTCGAGAATTTAGGTATCTAGGAATCAACCTCTTTGGGGAGATCATGTAATCCTCCTTGGGTGTTAGTTAAGTCCAAAGAGCCAAAAATTTCTTTGTGAGACCATTTAGGAGGATCTATAGGGGTAATAGAAACTACGAGAGAAGAAGAAAGTGTGTATTGTTGTCCGCTACGGGTCGTCATTTATGAAGTCGCCAGATAGTTTTCTTGAAACTATCAAAGGGATGAGGGGATCACCCTCAGTGGAGTCGTCAAGGAAGCTTTGCAAAGTAAAGTATTTTTTGAGAAAAGGCTTACCGAAAAGTGTCGTCTTTGAGGAGGAATGACTCATTGTTCCCTGGCAACAGCGCCAAAATGTTATCGCGCAATTTGTACTTGTCCCAAAGGAAAAGGCTAAGGGAGGCAAATTGGCGTAACAGGAGGTTATCCTATCATTGTCACCTTAATAAGATACCTCTTTCTATTTAGGGTTGATGGCCTAAGGGAGACGTCCCCGGTGACCTGGGGGTTTGAGAAGGAAAAGTTTAAAGTGTCTATAAAAGTATCCCCTCTCACAAGTCACACTGATCAGAAAGTCCCAAGGTTTTAACCAATGAAGTAATGAAGTGCTTAGATGTACCTATCCAGAACAAAGCAACAAGAAAACGATATCTTTCGCAAGTACAACTTGTTGTTAGTACTTCATAAAACCATGGACTTATCAATAAAAGCAATAGTTGATGTATGATGAAGCAAACAGAATTTTATAACAGCAATGTTTATAAGATAATAGCTTCACAATAAATGCCTTAAAAGAGCTTCACAATGACCAAAAATAATCACTCAATAATAGTAAAGTACTAACATTTGTCAGAAACTAATTAGTGTATAAATCAACTTTACAATTGCTTTTAGGTGCTTTTAATGCTGCAATAGAAGGTTGTAGCTTACTTTTGTAACAGCAGCAAGTAGGTTAGCTAATTAGTCTACTCTAGGGTTAGGAGAAGTTAGTAGATAGCTTGGGGTAAAAGTTTTGAGAGTAGTTTTTATCAATCAATCAAGTGCAAGGCTTAGATCAGTGCTTTTAGGGTTAATGGAGTCTCTTTTAGCAGCGGCAATCTTGAAAGAACAAATGATAATATGAGGGCTAGAGACAACAAGGTCAATGATTGAAGTGTTGGTAACCCAAGGTTTCAATCACTAAAACCTAGGGGGAAAATGGCCACTAGGAAGTAGGTAACCCTAGGCCCTAGTGGTTTTCCTCCTTCTTTAGCTCAAGGATGAAGTAGATGACGGCTAGATGAAGCAAATGAAGCTAGGGTGTTGCAATGGCAAGGCCCTTATAGCACAAAGCTTCAAGAAAAATAGGGTTTCTAGCACAATCTAGTAGGTGAAAAGTTGTTAAGGCAAGAAAAATAACATGTGCTTTAGCCTCCTAGGGTTTTAATCTAGCAATTTCATAATCTTGAAAGAAATGCAAGATAAATACACCATAACCATTCAAATGAAGAAGAATTGCAGAAAAATTACTTACATTTAGCAAGAATCATCTAGCAATAGGCCTAGTTGAAGACTTCCACCAAGAAAAATGCTAAAATACACCAAAACTAGCCTCCTTCAAGAAGTGTGCACCAAATTTCAGCCAATAAACCCTAATTAGGGCACCAATTTCATACCTCACTTAAGTGTGAATGAAAGATGATGAAAAATAAGAGTGATTTTTCCCTTATTTATACAGTTACAATAACCTTTAATTTACAAATTAGGTCAAAAAGGCCGACATGGCCAGTTTACATGTAATATCCAGTTTTTACATAAAAATGACAATTTAAACCCTAAATCAAGCAGAATAGGTGACGTCATGCCCCTTTAGGGTGACGTTAGGCCTTTCTGGTGAAACGTTGGCCTCCAGGAGAAAAACGTTAGGCCTCCCAAGGCCTCTGGATCAAGCCACATGTGCCACTTGGCACATAACTGCCTCCAAAGTGTCCATCAAACGCTAGTGACGTCAAGGGTCACAGAGGTGATGTCATGGGCCTTTCAAGGCCAACATCATAACAGGAGGGCAAGACACCCTTGGGTCCAGGCCTGCCAGGCTGTCTCTGGTCGAACGTCCTCCTCTCTCTCTGGTGCAAGCCTCTGACTTGTCTCTGCCCCTGGCTGGGTCTCAGCATCCATCTGGTGGGATTTTAGCCCTATGGAGGTATGAACTAATCATCTCCCCATGTGTACCTATATGTTTGGTGTGGCCCTGCAACAACAAGAAGTACGCCCTCCATGGGCTCATAAGTCACAGGGATCATAGCAATGTCAATCACATCTAATAATCAAGTTATCTAAACATCTTCATAAAACCCCCTTTTCCCAGACAAGTGCTCAAAGACGTTATGCTATTCTATAAGCCAGGTTTGGAGAGGACGTCAGGAGGTCCTATTGGTCTAATTCTCATTGGACGTGGGATGTTTCCAAGTGAAGACAAATCCAGGCCATGTAAGTGGATAAGGTGGTGAGGGATGTTTGAGAAATGGGTGCAGTGATGATAGGGGAATGTATGGCTTACCTGTGGGTGCCTCTGAAGAGGGTGATATGCACCTTGTCATGGATGCAAATGTTTCCAAGCCCATTCAATGCCTTTTATCTTTTATCTTATTGCTTTTTCTTTCAAGAGACTAGTTAGGGGACACTTCCCTAGCGTGGTGACCAGTGATGACAATGTTACCCACAAGCATTTCATGGAGATGAGAAGGTTGGCTCGTGATGGGGCCCCCTTTCTCTTGGTTATGCCACCAAGAGCCACTACCCTGGCGTGGTGACCAGCTGAATGGTAGTGTCATACCGCTACATGCCCATGGACCTAATAGGTTGTTTCGTGATGAGACCCCCTATCCTCCAACTAGATCTTGATTTTATTATTTTATGGGTCCCTATGTTTCTTGCTGAGAAGCCTTTTATTGCTTTCTCGAGGATCCCTGGGTGAAGCATCTAAAGGTTTTGTTCTTTTGGATTTAATCTTTTTCCAATTACTTTTACCCTCTGGGCCTTTAGCCCCTTCTTCCCACAAGGTAAGGTACAACCCTTTGCTAGCTTGACAAACCCAATGCCTGAACCAATGTATGGGATGGATGAGAGGGAAAAAGATGAAAAATGATAAGTATGATGGGAATGAACAATGACCTTTCATGAACCCACCCAATGGAAACTCAAACCCTATAGGAACTAACTTGCTAGGGCATCCTATCATTCCGCCCAGGTGTGGACAAGTGGAAAGGCATAAAGTCCAAGCACACGTCAAAAGCAAAAAGAATTAAATGCACATATTCAAATGTTTTGAGAATCAAAGTGGCACATACCATGATACCCGGACTCATTACCTCATGGAGCAAGACCCGTTGTTGTTGAAGGACCAGGTCGATGGGATGGATGTTGTTGTTGCTGACAAGGTGGAGGTGCTAAAGATGAAAGATGGGCCCTCCAGGGCTAGTCTCAAGTCAATATGGCTCTCGATACTCCATGTCTAGGACCTGTGGGCCTCGAGACATAATCTCCTTAGTTATCCCTAAGCTAGGGGATAACGAGACCTTTTAAAAGAAAATAAATAAAAAGTGTCCCACTTGATGGCGGAATGCATTGTGGTGTTCTTTAATTTCCAGTGCACCTAGCAGTCAATGTGTTCTAACTTCAAGTGGCATTGCGGTGCTCCTTTTCTTTCCATTGCACATAGCACTCAATGTCCGAACCATAAAAAGAAAGGAAAATAAAGGGCTTGGAAAAATGTTGCATTGCAAACAAAGGGATACAGCGCACCCTCCACAAAGGCACCCATAAATGAGACAATATGAGCCCTTGATATGTCGAGAACCCCATGCCCAAGAGTACCTCCCCCAATCCACCTCATACTCATTACATGGTCTAGAGAAGGTCTTCTTGGGAAACATTCCTTCACTTGGAGATTGGCCTACCCAATAGGGCACCATGACACCCTTCCCATAACTAAATTTGGCAAAGTTTATAAGGTCTTTAAGCATTTGTTTAATTTGAAAAGGGGGGACTTAATGCACTTGTTTGGGTGGTTCTTTTATTAAATGTGGCTTACTTGTCATGATTCATATGACTTGTGGACCCTTGGAGGGCGTATTTGCTTGTCCTTGCAGGACCTTTCCTAGTGAAAGTCATTCATGAAGGGACTAAGCTACTTGAAACTTCATAGGGTCTTGAAAGCCTATTGGATGGATGTTGTGCCCCACATATTGGAGGTCAAGAATGATGAGTGTTGCACCTTGGATGACCTCTTTGGCACATGAGCAAGGCCTGGAACCATGAAGAGAGATGGCGTCACCCTCCTATGCCCAAAGGTCCCTCTTTTGCAGCATCACATCACACAATTAGGAGGACGTTTGGAATGTTTAGTGCACTTGGTGGTATTGTGGACTTGTACCCCCACTCTTTTGCTTGCTTTGGTGATGACGTAGCACCTTAGGAGCATGACGTCCTAGCCTTTGGAGGCTTACCTTCACACGTGCCACCTTGGAGAAGAGTCTTGTGGGCTTAAATGCCATTATTTTGTCATTTTTTAATCATATTGTAGCCTATGTGGGCAAAGGGTGCAAAACGATTTGCTAATTATGCATTGTTACTTTGGTTTTGACCTAAAATTAAGGATTTAATTGTCAATGTGCACAAATATGATTTGGGTTTTCCTCTATAAATAGAGACAAGTCATTTTTCATTTGGATACAACTCACTTGTGAGGGTTCTCCATCTCTAAGGAGAATTTTGGCCTCTTAATTTTCTCTTGTGCATTGTGGGAAAAGGCTTGTCT
This sequence comes from Picea mariana, assembly GCA_032191745.1. NCBI lineage: Eukaryota > Viridiplantae > Streptophyta > Pinopsida > Pinales > Pinaceae > Picea > Picea mariana. The sequence goes on from JASDQU010105616.1 coordinate 81,354, forward strand.
TTGGCATTTTGGAGCAAATCGATTTCTCTTGAGGTTTTATCTTGGATAAATGTGGACGATCTTTGGTAAAGAATAGGGTTTGGCATCTATCTTCTTGGATTTTTTGAGTATATTTCTACAATTGTTTATCTTTGTTCAAGGATTTTAAATTTTAAACCCTAGGAGAAGTATAAAGGTGTACACCCTCCACTATAGATCTTTCAGTGTTTGTCTTGGAATTGTTCAATCTTTTATATAGGAAGTAAAAGGGCCTACACCCCTGTTGCAAAGGCTTGGCTAGGGTTGATATTCTAGGAAGTAAGAGGATTTACACCCCTAGAAGATCTCGCCCTAATTCAATTTAAATCACTAGAACATCTTGAGGAAAGGAGGATGGCTTGGTTTTGTAAGGGTTCAAAACCAAGGTTCAAATTGGCTCTCCCTCTTGATTTTTTAGCTATTATTTGACTCCATTGCCTAAGGATAAGTTGTTTTAATTGCATTGAAGAATGTGAATTGTTGCACTGGAATACGTGAAATAAGCTCATTTTGAAATCTTTCTAATTTGGCTTGATCTAACTCATCATAAGTTAGTCTCCCTTGTTGATGTTTTATAGCTTCGGGCATGTATTATCACATGGCCATGGTGTCAAGAATGTGGGAATCATCATTGGCACTAGATTACACTTTCGGTCCAGTGAAACGCCCTTGGATTTGAGTTAGGGCTTCATGCGCTTGGTGTCGAGCTTTTTGGGCTTGTGTTGGGGCTTCACACCCACATGTGAGTAAACAAGCTTAATTTGATGTTGAATTTGGTTAAGGGCTTTCTCATTCACCCTTAAGACTTGTATAAAAGGAGATCAATGTCATTGTGACATTTCAATTCTCTTGTGGATGCTTGGTAATTTCAATCCAAGTGTGGTGACCTCAGCCTTAAAGTTTCATCTATGCAGAGGGGCCACTAGTCCTCAACTCTATTGTTCTTTTATTGTCTTGGGCAGGTTTTTTGCAGAGAAAGGCTCGGCCAACAAGCTAGAGGTAGTAGTCTCTTAAGGGAGGGATTGACCTATAGGAGAAGTTAGTCGCAATCTAGAGGAAGGTTGTGGCTAGGGTCTTTGGTGACTCAGCCAGCTTAAAGAGGCCAGTCGCATGCCTAGAGAGGTTCAGCATGTCGAGATTAGGGTTGTCGCTGGTGTATAAGAGTTTTGGCTTGTAGGAAAGGGACCTATAGGTGTGTTGGAGGCTTGGCTTAGTGGTTTAGGGCAACAACCAAGCGCTGAGGCTGTTGTGGAGGCTCGGAAATTAGCTACAGGTCAACTGGCAACAGAGAAAAGGAGGCTACAGCAGAGTTAAGGGTCAAGCCTGCAAGGGTGAGGACAGCCATAGTCCAGGAGCATTTGATAGCCAAGAAGAAGGACTATAACAGCAGAACTAGAGGATTGCTTGAGGGCTGGAACAGCATTAGAACAACAACTAGGTTCTAGTAGTTTAGTGACAGTCTTGAGGGTTGTCATTAGGGATAGAACAACATTGGAACAACAACTAAGTTCTAGTAGTTTAGTGACAGTCTTGAGGGCTGCCATTAGGGTTGTAACAGCCAGGTCAACAACAGACCTTGAGGACATACTTTGAACAACAAAGGAGGGCTAGAACAGCAGGTTCAAAAGGGTTGATTTAGCAGCAGTCTTAGGACACTTCTGGGCAAGTGTTAAGAGAGATTCTGAGGGTTGTTCTGAAGGACTAGAACAACAGATTGAGGGTTGTAATAGGTGTATTACAACAGTCCCTTGAAGTGGCATGTTATCCCGATTTTGTGGATAACTAAGGAGATTATGTCTCGAGGACCTCAAGCTGCAGATATGGAGTGTTGAGAGACGACATGACCAGCACTGGTGTATTTGTGTAGTGAGGTGGTAAGTTGGTCACACGAGTTCTTTCTATCAAAATCAATCAAATCAAATTGAATCGAAGGCACGTAAGTAATATCATTTGTCCACTCATTATTTTCGCCCGCCAGCTACCCTTTTGCACAGTTGGAGACCCTTCTCACCACCACAGAGGTCACATATTTTCAGATGGCATCCACCACATCAGCTGGCCTCTAGAGGGCTGTGGGCTTTTCTCCATGAGGTAACAAGTCAGTATTATGGTGAGCATCATTTCAACATTTAAGACATTTGAGTATGTTGTATCTTACATTGCTCTAGATTTCATGATATATGCTTGGACATTATGCCTTTTGCCCTGCTTCACCTTGGTGGTTGACATTGTGCCCTAGTAAGTGGTCTTCCTTGGGGATGGGTTTGCTACTAGGAACTCCCTTGAAGAGCCATCGTACCATTACCAACCATACTTACCACTTTCCATCACTATTTCCCCCCATTTCCTTATCTCTTGGGATTTTAGGGTGTATTGACCCAAGAAGGGGTTGTCCCTCATTCGATGGGAAGAAGGGGTTGAAGGCCCAAAGGGATTGATGTCGGGTAAAAGAAAAAATCCTATGTATGAACCTTCTAGATGCTTCTCCCAGGTATCACCCAAGAAATCAATGAAATGCTTATCTTTGAGAAAAGGGGGACCACAATAAAATATGATTAAGAATGCTTAAAAGGTTAGTTGGAGGATAAGAGGCCCCATCACAAGTCGGCCTATCATGTCCATGAATATCTAGTGGTATGACATTACCATCATCTGGCCACCAAGCCAAGGTAATGGCTCTCAGTTGCATGGTTGAGAGAAAGGGGGTCTCATCACCAGCCAGCCTTCTCATTTCCACTAGGTGTTTGTGGGTGACATTGCCATTATCTGGACACCACGCCAGGGCAATGGCCTCCAACCTTTGTTTGAATTTATGAAAGAATGAAAGAATGGAAAAATAATGGACTTGGAAAAAGTGCATTACGGACGAAGGTACCACACACCCTCTACAAAGGCACCCATGAATGAGACACTACGACCTCTTGTATGTCATGAGCCATATGCTCATTGAGTCTTGACCCTAACCACTTCACCCACTTTACATGGCTTAGAGAGGGATCTCTTGGAAACTCTCCTTGACCTAGGGCAAGATCTACCCAATAGCACACCTTGTCAACCCTCCCATATTCAAGCTTGACAAGTCACATAATGTCTTTGAGCACTTAATTGTTTGACATGGTGATCTTTGATGCACATGCTTAAGTGGCTCATTTATTGATTGGATTCACTTATCATGATGTTATGACTTGAGATCCTTGAAGGGCATGCTTATTTGTCATTGCAGGACCTAGTTGGTGGATAGTTTTGGAAGAACGAGCCTAGCTTGGGCTTCCATGGGGCTTGAATCCCATAGGTGGATGCCAAGGGCCCGCATGCAAGATGAGAAAGATCAAACTTGGAAGGCCTAGATGATGACTTGGACAACATAATCTAGCCCCCACATGCCAAACATTTTGCCTAGGAGAGACAAAACGCCACTTCTAGAGGCATGACATCACCTAGGGGGGTTAGGCTTGGTGGTGAGGTGACATGCATTAGCACAAGGACGTTTTGAAGGGGCTTGAGCCTTGATCATGAAGGAAGTGGTTTTGATGCTTGACATGTGGCTTTGGGAAGCCTTTCCACTCTCCTTAGTGCCAAAACGTCTCCTAAAGGCGTGATGTCCATATGAACTAGGGTTTTTCTTTGTGCAAAAGTGAAATTTAAATGAATTGTTTAATATTACTTGGTAAAAGGGGAAAGATTAGGGTTGTTAACCCTTAGTCTTGTGGCTTACCCTTAATTATGTGGACAAACTATCATAGTGACATTTTGTATAAATAAGAGATCATAAGATCTCATTTTAACATAACTCTCCCTCTTGTGATAAGTACTTTGTTTGAAATTTTCGCTACACTTGGAGTATTTTGCCTCTTGTGCTATGGAATAATGTTTTTATGGTTATGGTTGATGATGATGATGGCGCACTATCTCCAGGAGGTCATTCTCTTGCTTTTGTGGAGGTTTACTTTAGCATTTTAAGGCTTTTTCTTGAATGGTATGGTCTCTTTACTTTGTTACTATCATTTGTAATTCAAGATAAGGTCGTTTTAGCCAAGGCTAGATAGGGAGTATAAGGATATACACCCCTATCCTAGTTTCCACCACTTTATCAAGATTTTTTGCAAGGGTTTAGTTGAGGAAGTAAGAGGATTTACATCCCTCATCTTCAGACCCTAACTAGATTACTTGCCTTGGGAAGTAAGAGGATTTACAACCTCGAGGATTTAGCAACCTTAGCTCTTTATTTTTTACCCCATTAACCCATAATTAAAGGCACTAGTCTTGCATTGGAGAACAAATTATTGCATTGGGAAATGTGATTTCTCGTCATATTTGCTTTTTGCAACTTGGATTGTGTTCCTTGTGCCTTAGGCACTTCACAGCCACTAGAGCATCCCCATCAAAGGGATACTTCTTGTTGTTGTTATAAAATTGCATCTTCAACTATTAGGGCTGCAGAAACCCTAACTCATTTACTTGAATAACTCCCTAATCAACCATTTGGAATTTGCCCAAAGTCTGCACACTTACTCTTCTTGGTCTAGTACACTTTTTGCCGAAGTTTGGAGGGTTTTCAGTGGTTGGTTTTCTTGCTATAATACATTGAATGTTATAGCCATAAGGCTGATATAATTTGTTGCAGACAAGTGTTTACAACAGCCTTATATTTTCATGCCAGAATTTTGGTCTTGTTATCCCCGATATCTAGGGATAACTAGGAGATCATGTCTCGAGGCCCACATGGTCCTAGACATGGAGTACGAGAGCAGGAGCGACCTGAGCATGGTCCTGGAGGACCCATCTTCTT
>JASDQU010105616.1:89686-110316 GCA_032191745.1 Picea mariana
CTTTTCAGGGTTTTGCAATTCGGGACTTCGTGATGTATGAAGACGAGGGGTCTCAGACCTGGGTTTCCTGGGAGCTGAAACTCCGAAGTCCATTTACACTAAGATTTTTTTAGGGTTTCTCATGTCGGGATTTCACGATGTGCGAAGACGAGGGGTCTCACACCTAGGTTTCCCGGGAGGCGAAACTTCGAAGCCCATTTACACTAAGCTCTTTTCGGGGTTTCGTGAGTCAGGACTTCGCAATATACGAAGACAAGGGTCTCGCACCTGGGTTTCCCGGGAGCCGAAACTCCGAAGCCCATTTACACTAAGCTCTTTTCGAGGTTTCGCATGTCGAGATTTTGTGATGTGCGAACACGAGGGGTCTCGCACCTGGGTTTCCCTAGAGCCGAAACTCCGAAGTCCATTTACACTAAGCTCTTTTCGAGGTTTCACGAGTCGGGACTTCTCGATATACGAAGATGAGGGGTCTCGCACCTGGGTTTCCCGGGAGCCGAAACTCTGATGCCCATTTACACTAAGCTCTTTTTGGGGTTTTGATGTCGGGATTTCACGATGTGCGAAGACAAGGGGTCTCACACCTAGGTTTCCCAAGAGCCGAAACTCCGAAGACCATTTACACTAAGCTCTTTTCGGGGTTTCGCATGTCGGGATTTCGCGATGTACGAAGACGAGGGATCTCGCACCTGGGTTTCCCGGGAGCCAAAACTCTGAAGCCCATTTACACTAAGCTCTTTTTGGGGTTTCACATGTCGGGATTTCGCGATGTGCGAAGACGAGGGGTCTCGCACCTGGGTTTCCCAGGAGCTGAAACTCCGAAGCCCATTTACTTCGCGACAGGGGCAAGGTAAATTTGCGGATTTACTACAATGGTAGTCTTTCAAGGGGTTCACTCCGACTCTAGAATGCGAGGGAACTTTCTCAAAAAAAAAGGGTGCCTTTGGGAGGATAAACCAGGGGATAGCACGAGTCAAGTTAGATGGGTCAATCCTCAGGGGAGCAGACTCATATCCTGAACTTATACATTCTATACATTGACCAATTTGTAGTTATATCAGTATAATCATGCGTCTATTATTTCCAATCAAAGCACAAGGCAAACACTTCGATACAGAAACTATTTACGAGCGTATAAAAATGAGCATGCAGTTGTGACATTCAATTCCAAATGCAAGACATAACACTTATCAGAAATTTCGGACGTGATGTGAATGCTGAGAGGGGTGCTTGTTTCCACCCAACCGTAGGAAAAGTGATTCCAACCGGATTTACCACTAGCCACCCCCAAGCTAGACCACGATGCTTTGAGACTCAATCTCCTACTCCCAGCTCAATGGAAGTCCAGGACAAAGGTTACTCCCCTTCTCCTCTGTTCATGACTCTCTGTAGTTTTGGAGTTCCTCCGGTTCTCCTTCCGCGATTCCTGTCGCGAGCGCTCCCCTTCCCCTCTTCCACACTTCTTTCCTTGCCCTTTCTTGTGAGGTTGCGTGTGGCATGAATTTCCCTATCCGTGGTCAGGTCTGAGAGCTTCTACGGATGGGTGGTTCACCCCCATCCCCTCATTTACTCTTGAGAAGCCTCCCCACCTACCATCCTAGCGGGTAATTCATTACGGGGTCAGAGAGWGAGCTTTGGTTTTCGAGCATGTACAAACCAGTACAGTTTTGGTTCGGTGGAAGTTAACGCAGCYATTCTCGGCCCCTCCCACCACCTCTCATTAGCCAYCGTGGTCTCTTTCATCACATCCCCCTCCCAGCAATCATGTGACACATATTCATGCTATAATTTACATTCATCGACCTTTTATACAAAGGTCTATCAAATCAAATATTCACATCTTTGAGTTTGCCATAGTTCTTGGCCAATATAGTTATTTTTACAGACTGGGGGAAACAGGGTGTTACAATTCCCTCCCCCTTAAAGGAACATCGTCCTCGATGTTATATTTACCAATATGACGTGTACGTACAGAAGTAAACAAAATCGGATATGCATGTTTCATGGCATCTTCCATTTCCCATGTAGCCTCATATGGGCCAAAATGTTTCCACTGTACCTTGACCTGTGCAATGGTTCGGTTCCTGAGCGGGGTTTCCTTTCTGTCCAGTATGCATTGAGGTTGTGGTAGGAATTCTCCCTCCGGTTATGTGCTTTTATTATGGGAGGAAGTGCTAGCCTATAGTCTATGGGTCCCACTCTATCTAAAACTTCAAAGGGTCCACAATACTGAGGTGCCAACTTGGCACAAGCTCCCATCTTCAGGGAACTCTTCCTGGGTCTAACTCTGAGATATGCGTGGTCTCCCGCCTTGAACTCTCTTGGAGTTCTCTTTCGGTTGGCGTAACTTTTCTGTCGGTTTTGAGCGACCTTTAGATTTTGTTTTATCTAAGTCACTTGTAGTTCCATTTCTTTCAACATGTTGGATCCAATAGTAACTCTGTTAACGGGATTACTCCAACTACTGGAGTGTTGCACGGCCTACCATAGAGGACTTCGAAAGGACTCATCTTCAGGGATTCTTGGTAGCTGTTGTTGTAGGTGAATTCCACCAGTGGCAGGTAGTCTTCCCACTTTTTGGGTTGATGCATTACATGCATCCTTAGCATGTCTTCTAATATTTGGTTCACTCTTTCCGTCTGTCCATCAGTTTGAGGATGATAGGTTGTGCTAAATAGAAATTTGGTCTCTAGACCAACCATCAAGGATTTCCAAAAGTTGGAAGTAAATTTCGTGTCTCTGTTAGACACGATCTCTTTAGGCATACCATATAGTCTGAATATCTCCTTCATGAATACGTTGGCGATGTCTATTTCCTTGCAAGTCGACTTGACGGGGATGAGCAAACTTGCTCAATTTATCCACCACTACCATGATAGCATCATTCTGTTTGGTCGAGGTTGGTAATCCGGTGATGAAATCCATGGAGATGGTTTCCCATTTCCATTCCGGGATTAGTAGAGGTTGTAATAATCCTGCAGGGTGTCGGTGTTCTGCTTTAACCTGTTGGCACTCTTTGCATTTGGCTAAGTATTCAGCTATGTCTTTCTTCAATCCAGACAAATAGAATTGTTTCCTGGTGGTCATGATCATATTCTGGTATCCTGGATGACCAGATACGGTCTTTTATGTAGTTCATCCATTATGAACCTCTTCAAGTCCTCACAGTGTGGGGTGGTCTTCGAGGCTTGGTTTTCTACCTTTAACTGATTCCAACATATGTATCCCATATCGTGGACATCCCTTCCTGCAATACTTTCTCATTTGCAGGGTTGATATTCGCCTCACTGAGATAGGTTTTTGGATCCCTTGAAGGGTTATCCTTCTCCCTTCTTCACTTACACATTCTAAGGTTTTATGGTAACAGTCTAGTCTGGATTTATATGTGGCTAGCCAGTCCATACCAATCAACAAATCATACGATCCTAGGGGTAATATGTTAAGGGTTGCTTGGGTGGGGAATTCACCCATAGTGAATCAGAAAGATGGTATGACTTCCATCACTTTTCTTTTGGTGTCGGTGGCTAACTGTACCAACCATGGCTTGGCGTGTTTATGTGGATGTAATTTACACTTATCAACAGTCTTAGAAGCTATATAACTCAAATTTGAACCAGGGTCAATTAGAATAGACACTAGATGGTTGGTGATCATACCTTCCATCTCCACCACTGAAGTTTGGTGGTCAGCTTGTTTATTATCCACGGCTGCATAAATTTGTGGCATACTCTTGGCCACGTCATTGACGGTGGTAGCTTCTTGAACGTTGTAAATTTTCTGATTGTTTTGTTGTCGGTGCGGGCAGTCCCTCAGTAGATGCTCTTCTCCACAACCCCAACATTTCAAGGGTTCTTTCTTTGGGTTATCAATCCTTCCTGGGGTAGATCCAAAAGGTTTATTTCCACTCTGGGACAGGAAATTCTGTTGGTGTAAACTTCGGGTTGGGAAGCTCATCCTTGAGTCCTTTTTATAATTTTTAAATCTTGGAGACTTAAACCCCTTTTTCTGGAATCCTGAACTATTCTTCTGCTTCCATCCTTCACGAGGTTTTGTCTGATTCCCAAGCTGTTCATAACAATATCTTGCCTTTCGGATAGTGTCTTCTAGGGTCCTTGGCTCATCAAACTCAATCCTGTTCTGATAGTCCTTAGGTAGTTCGTTGATGAATCGTTGCACCTTTACCTTTTATGCTTTTATATAGGGTACGTACCTCAGCAACTCAAGGAATCTGCTGACATATTCCTCTATGGTGAGTTGCCCCAACTTGAGTTCATATAATTCTTTAGTCTTTTCGTCGAAATACTTTTCCGACAGATACTTCTTCCTGAAGTATTTCTCAAACCATTCCCAAGACAAGCCCTCTTTGTGAATCCCTTTTACATTCTTAAGGTCTTCCCACCAAATGGAAGCCTTTCCATTCAAGTTGAAGGTGGCTACTCGGGCCTTCAAATTTTCTGAGAAGTCGTGGAATCTGAAATACTTCTTTAGTCCAAGCAGCCAGGCCTCTGCTTCCTCTCCCTTCTTTATTTCACCGTCGAAAGAGGGTGGTTTGACCTTCCTGAATTCTTCGAGATTATGACTCTTGGAATGATTTCACTTCTTTCGTTTTCTTCGGGAATAAGAACTAGTTCTATTGTTCGAAGATCCCTCCGAGTTGCCAGCTTCCTTTCCAGAGGAATCGTCTGACGCTTGTCCCTTATCTCTGGGGTGGAACTTCCTCGAGGTGCTCTTCCTAGTGTGGCCACTTAAAAGACCACGTTTCTGTATCTCAGGTGGACTTCAATTTTTCTTTGTTTGTCGTTGGTCCGCGGGACTGGTGTCAAGTTCATGCTGCAATTGTCTTTGTATGTTGGATAAACTCTGCAGTAAGACTACATTAATTTCTGTTTTCTTTTCTTGCTCTTTTATCATCCTCTCGTTGTCGGCCTTGCAGATCTGTAGTTCGACCATGAGGCTCCTCACAGTTTCAGCTAGATCTGGAGGGGTCCCTACCGCCCTCCTTTCGTCAAACTCTTCGTCTCTATTATGGGAGCCATCTCCCACTTTGTGGTGAGTAACCATTCTATGCATCTATAGTTTCCCGCGGTTGATCGTCCGCTTGTGTGCAAAAGAAAAATGCTTGTTGTTAGTCAATATTTATATTCATTCATAACCATCACATAATTCATATTTTTCACATGCATACACACAATAGGAGTTTTCATTCTTAACTTCGACTTGTGATTAAGGGGGGTCAAGATAGAGGGTTACTCCTTTTAAGAGTACTTTGAATGGAGTCTTTGCGCAACCCGTTCATGAGCCCAAGCAAGCCAAGTGTTGTAACCATGCTCTGATACTAATTTGTCACACACCCACTACGACATAATAGATTTTTCGCCTTTTTCTTTCTCCTTCATTATCGAGGGACAGAGTCCCCGAATTCCTATGAGGTCTTAGCGTAGGTTAGGTCTTCCGATCGGGACCTTCACTAAACCAATCCACTGGTTCTTTCATTGAAAATCCGTCGTGTACAACTCAAACACCAAACACAGGCTTCCCTTCCATGTGATCATTGGTTATGACCTCGGGCTAAGCCAAGAGGCGCCTTTCGCATTTTGCGACTCAGCGATGCTCGAGAGTCGAGTCTTTCGACTCTTCAAACCCCAAAACCCGAAATCCTATTCACACTAAGCCGATTTAGAGTTTCACATACCGGGATTTCATGTACCGGGATTTCGCAACTTGCGAAGACGAGGGTCCATACCCTTGGGTTTCCCGGGGGCCTAAATGCCGAAATCAATTCACACTACACCGCTTCAGTATTTATCATACCGGGTTTTCGTGTATCGAAATTTCGCAACTTGCAAAGATGAGGGGTTCATACCCTTGGGTTTCCCGGGAGCCGAAACTTCGAAGCCCATTTACACTAAGTTCTTTTCGGGGTTTCATGAGTCAAGACTTTGCGATGTACGAAGATGAGGGGCCTCGCACCTGGGTTTCCCGGGAGCCGAAACTCCGAAGTCCATTTACACTAATTTTTTTTCGGGGTTTCGCATGTCGTGATTTCGCAATGTGTGAAGACGAGGGGTCTCGCACCTGGGTTTCCCGGGAGCCGAAAATCCGAAGCCCATTTACACTAAGCTCTTTTCGGGGTTTTGTGAGTCAGGACTTCGTGATATACAAAGACGAGGCGTCTTGCACCTGGGTTTCCCGGGAGCGGAAACTCCGAAGCCCATTTACACTAATCTCTTTTTGGGGTTTCGCATGTCAGGATTTCGCGATGTGCGAAGACGAGGGGTCTCGCACCTAGGTTTCCCAGGAGCCAAAACTCCAAAGTCCATTTACACTAAGCTCTTTTCGGGGTTTCGCGATTCGGGACTTCGTGATATACGAAGACGAGGGATCTCGCACCTGGGTTTCCCGGGAGCAGAAACTCCAAAGCCCATTTACACTAAGCTCTTTTCGGGGTTTCGCATGTCAGGATTTCGCGATGTGCAAAGACGAGGGGTCTCGCACCTAGGTTTCTCGGGCGCTGAAACTTCGAAGCCCATTTACACTAAACTCTTTTCGGGGTTTCGTATGTCAGGATTTCACGATGTACGAAGACGAGGGGTCTCGCACCTGGGTTTCCCAGGAGCCGAAACTCCGAAGCCCATTTACACTAAGCTCTTTTCGAGGTTTTGCATGTTGGGATTTCGCGATGTACGAAGACGAGGGGTCTCGCACCTGGGTTTCTCGGGAGCCGAAACTCCGAATCCCATTTACACTAAGCTCTTTTCGCGGTTTCGCAAGTCAGGGCTTCGCGATGTACGAAGACGAGGGGTATCGCACCTAGGTTTCCCAGGAGTCGAAAATCCATCGTGTACAACTCAAACACCAAGCGCAAGCTTCCCTTCCATGTGATCATCGGTTATGACCTCGGGCTAATCCAAGAGACGCCTTTCGCATTTCGCGACTCAACGATGCCCGAGAGTCGAGTCTTTCAACTCTTCAAACCCCAAAACCTGAAATCCTATTCACACTAAGCCAATTCGGAGTTTCACATACCGGGATTTTGCAACTTGCGAAGACGAGGGTCTATACCCTTGGGTTTCCCGGGGGCCGAAACGCCGAAATCAATTCACACTACACCACTTCAGGATTTCTCATACTGGGTTTTCACGTACCGGAATTTCGCAACTTGCGAAGACGAGGGGTTCATACCCTTGGGTTTCCCGGGAGCCGAAACTTTGAAGCCCATTTACACTAAGCTCTTTTCGAGGTTTCGCATGTCGGGATTTCGCAATGTGCGAAGACAAGGGGTCTCGCACTTGGGTTTCCCGGGAACCGAAACTCCAAAGCCCATTTACTTCGCGACAGGGGCAAGGTAAACTCGTGGATTTACTACAATGGTAGTCTTTCAAGGGGCTCACTCCGACTCTGGAATGTGAGGGAACTTTCTCAAAAAAGAAGGGTGCCTTTGGGAGGATAAACCAGGGGATATCACGAGTCAAGTTAGATGGGTCAATCCTCAGGGGAACGAACTTGTATCCTGAACTTATACATTCTATACATTGACTGATTTGTAGTTATATCAGTATAAGCATGCGCCCATTATTTCCAATCAAAGCACAAGGCAAACACTTCGATACAGAAACTATTTACGAGCGTATAAAAATGAGCATGCGGTCATGACATTCAATTCCAAATGCAAGACATAACACTTATCAGAAATTTCGGAAGTGATGCGAATGCTGAGAGGGGTGCTCGTTTCCACCCAACCGTAGGCTCAGTGATTCCAACCGGATTTACCACTAGCCACCCCCGAGCTAGACGACGATGCTTTGAGACTCAATCTCCTACTCCCAGCTCAACGGAAGTCCAGGATGAAGGTTACTCCCCTTCTCCTCTGTTCATGACTCTCTGTAGTTTCGGAGTTCCTCCGGTTCTCCTTACGCAATTCCTGTCGCGTGCGCGCTCTCCCCTTCCCCTCTTCCACACTTCTTTCCTTGCCCTTTCTTGCGAGGTTGTGTGTGGCACGAATTTCCCCATCCGTGGTCAAGTCTGAGAGCTTTTACAGATGGGCGGTTCACCCCCATCCCCTCATTTACTCTTGAGGAGCCTCCCCACCTACCATCCTGGCAGGTAATTCATTCTGGGGTCAAAGAGTGAGCTTTGGTTTTCGAGCACGTACAAACCAATACGGTTTTGGTTCGGTGGAAGTTAACGCAGCCATTCCCGACCCCTTCCACCACCTCTCATTAGCCATCGTGGTCTCTTTTAGCACATCCCCCTCCCAGCAATCATGTGACACATATTCATGATATAATTTACATTCCTCGACCTTTTATACAAAGGTCTGTCAAATCAAACATTCACATCTTTGAGTTTGCCATATTTCTTGGCCAATATAGTTATTTTTACAGACTGGGGGAAACAGGGTGTTACAAACCATGTATCAAGTATGTACCAATCATGTATCAACTACTCATCAACTATGACTCATCAATATTTACCAACACCATTAACTATACACCTCGTGTATGTGTCAACTCATCAACTACTTGTCTCAACCATATACCCAAGATGTACCTTAACCAAAATCCCTCATCAATTTCATCATCCAAATATGATTTGTAACTCTGTAATAGACCTGGTGTATATGATCACATACCTTTAAACTTTTTTTAAGTTTCACAACAAGAAACTAACATTTTCATCAAACTTTTCTTTAGTCTCAGATGACTAGTTTGGGATTAGTCGACAACCCTAACTTGAAATAATCATAACTAGGTATCTGTAATGAATAAATATATGAAAATAGTACACAATGTTGTTCAATATGTTTTATGCAGTTCCTCTAGGTGTCACTACTTGGAACCTCTCAGAAAATGAGTTATATCAAAAATGGCATACCTTGTTGAACTCTGGCTTATTCTAGAGAGCGACATTGTAGAGTGTTCCTCGCACGGAATATTTGTTGAATGGATCTGAAAATGTTGCACTGAATAATAAAGACTGCAGTCTAACTAACACATTTGGTCTTACTAAATTTGGATCTGTTATGAAGAAGTTATGACGTTTTTACCCGAAACACTTGTTTTAGACAAGTTTCAGGACTAGCCACAAACCCTATTTTCCACGAAGTGTAACTCCAAAAATACAACGACCCACAAGCTGAAATTGTTGCCACATATACTTGGATATGTTTCTTCAATGGCCTATCAATTTCACGGTCTGAATCATTCTAGAAAAAAAAATTATTGTGAAAATGGTGAGATAATATGTAAATAACATATCTTAAAAAACATCATCAAAAGAATTATTCCTCCCTTGAATTCCGACCTTCTTTTCTTCACCTTCCCTCTAAAATTCGGCTTAGATATCCTTTGGTTACCTCAGTCGCCTATAGATATTCAATATGCTCAAGTGTGATATTAAATGAGAGATCCTTGCCTCTTATTTATACTCTCCAATTAGCTTCCTTAAAAGCATCTTTTAGGTCACTTAACCTATTTCTAGGTCACTTATCCCATTTCTAGGTCACTTAACCTATTTCTAGATCACTTATCCCATTTCTAGGTCACTTAACATATTTCTAGGTCACTTATCCCATTTCTAGGTTACTTAACCTATTTTCCTCATTTTTAGGGTTAACCATTTTCCATAATTAAAAAGTTCTCCTATTTTCCTCATTTTTAGGGTTAACCACTTTCTATAATTAGAAAGTTTTCCATTACTTTATTATTAAATAACCTTCCTTGACTTTGTCATCTCACTTTATCATTTAAATAATCTTCTTTGATTTTGTCTCTTCACTTTATTATTTAAATAATAATTTCTTATTTGCAATCTCTTTGACTTCTTTGACCTTTTGGAGCTTCAAGCCTACATATGAGGGACCTCCAACTTCGTAAGGCCATAACTCTCAAACCGTCAGGAGTTATGTGACGTTCCACATACCACCAGAAATGGAATGACATGTGTTATTCATATAGAATAGTATTACCTGCAAATATATTAAAATTCATACCATGATTCCATTACCCAAACCTTTGTGCTATCGAAATTCGCTATCGGACTTTCTTCAAGGGTTGACATCAATGATAATCAACCTTAATCAACAAGGACTAGGGGTGATCACTTCATAGCGAGAGGGTAGAGCTCAAGCTAACCTATGGCTTTTGAATTGGTAATTTATATCCCATTATTCTTTCTTTTAAAATAGGTTTTCTTTTTTATTCTTTAGCAGCTGCATCAACCTCGACATTCTATACCTTAGCAGTTGCATGAAGGTACATGCATTTTTGGTGTACATGTCACAGCCATTCCAAAAGATAAGTACATTGCGGAAGGCCCCAACATGAAAAGTGTTAAGTATGGAAGGAAGTGGTATGTTACTCCTATCAAAGCCCCTAATAGTACCCCTTTCCCCAAGAGTGACAACATTGTACTAGGGCACATAAGATGGCCACCAAGGTGAAACAAGACAAAAGGCATAACTTCCAAGCAATAATAATCCATTATCTAACTTCAACTCATGATCCTAACCTAAATTCCTACTGTGTTAAATATGAAACTTTATATGAAACAATGACTAAGAGTACCTCATGTGTGTCGGGTCACCATCCTCGGATGAACCATGCTAATCAAGTGAAATGGATTGAGTTGTGCAATTATGAGGGGGGAGGAACCTAAGGGGATGTTGTCAGTGGAGAATATTGAGCATCATCATCCACAAGATCATTGTCTTCATTGTGGACCATGAGACATGATCTACTCTAGGGAAATAGATGGAATGTGTTAAGCATGGAAAGGAGTGGTGTGTTACCCTTATCAAGGCCTCCCAATAGTACCCATGTTCCCCAAGAGTGACAACACTGGACTAGGGCACAAATGATGGCCACCAAGGTGAAACAAGGCAACAAGCATCACGATCCATTATCTGACTTCAACCCATGATCCTCACCTAAATTCCTAATGTATTAAATGTAACACTTTATATGAAACAATGACTAATGTACCTCATGTGTTCTAGACCACCATCATCGAATAAATCATGTTGATCAAGTGAATGAGCTAGGCAATGATGAGGGGGAAGGCATCTGAGGGGTTTTTGTCTGTGGAGAATGTTGATCAATCATCTCATCGGGATCATTGTCTTCATTGTGGACCATGAGAAATGATATCCTCTAGTTACCCCTAGATGAGAGGGGGTATTGAACTATTATTATCTCCAAACGAGTGAATTACTCACTACCATATTTTAAAGACCAACCGATTATTCATGACAACACATCCTTATTTATGCATTGCACATGATTTGATGGTTACCTATCTAATTCTCTAGGGTGTTATGATAGAGCAGAATTGTGATAAGCAGTAAGCTCTCTATCTAAGGCTAGGGTTGTTATTTTCCCTCTTATTTCTTTACCTTCTCCAAGTGAGAACCCTAAGAAACCAAAAGCAAGGAAGAAAACATGGAGATGAATTTCAGTAATCTACGTATGGTTACCAAGTTTAATGAGAAAAAACAACAAAAGAAAAACTAGCAAGGGAATATTTATGGAGAATGACAATGCAGAGGTGACACCTCCCCCTATTAGAAACTAAAGTGGCTCCGTCAAAGATAAAATAGGAACAAACATATGAGAAAAATTGCAAGAAATCAATGATCTGTACACTTACATGTATATTCCACTAGAACAGTTCGTCACAACAGACTTTATAATGTTCTACAAACTTTTGCTATGCAATGTTTTACTTTAGATTGTAGATTTAATATTACTAGTTTTACACAGAAATCACTAAAATAAGTTGAAACTGAAATGAAAGAAGCTAAGCAAATAACACACCATCCAAACAAAAAACATAAGATGTACCCTGGGAAAACCCAATACAAAAAAAAACTATCTAAAAGGTGAGGCCTATGCTATGCTCTTTTATTCTCAGTTATGAAATGAAAATACAAAGAAAGGGGCACTCGCTAGGGTGATGTGGCCAATAAACTTTGATTCATTCATGAGATCTAAAATCCATGCAAACACAYGAGAATGGAAAATAACTCTTGTTTATTCCTTCTCCATCCTAACTATTACAATGGAAGTTCAACTGCTTATAACTACGATCTGAGAATTTTGAAAACCACTAATTTTAGAAAAACAATAAATTTTAGAAAATTCTCACTTGACTCTAAAATTGAMCAATAACTAAAAGTTAACTAGAGTGACACCATTTTTTAAGTTGTTTTTATGATTGAGTGCATAAACTAAGAGATAATTGATAATTATTCATTTAAAATTTCCCMAAAAAAAAACTCTAAAACCCCAATTTGAGGCCTTAAATGAAGGAATTTGGCCCCAAAAAAGTGTCAAAACGATGTTCGATCTCTCGACAATGAACTCTTCAAGATGAAACTCCCTGTAAAATTTCATCCCAAACGAATAACCGAGTCAAAATTTATGACCCTTGGAAATCCATACATCATTCTCCTTTAGTTGAAAAGAACACAACTCCTACAAGTTATTATCTTCAAAATATTGCCACTTAACGGGATCTAGGTTCAACAAGTCCCCCTATGTAATCCATGTACTCTCTACTAGTGTTACGCCTTCCCACTGGACCACATATCAGTTGTATTGGCCTTGTCGAGTATGAAGGGTCTTCTTATCTAAAATATGTTCAATATTTTCCTTTTTCTTGCTCGAAATGGCTTGTTTCCAATCCACCTCTGCCTCACTGTCATCACCCAAATATTCCCCATAAACAACCTGAAATGGAGATTTACCTGTAGATCGATTCATTGAACTATTGTAGGCAAATTTTGATTGAGGTAAAGTCAAATCCCAGTGCTTGGGATTCTCTCCAACAATGCTCTGTAATAGGTTTCCCAAACTCCGATTTCCTACCTCAGTTTTCCCATTTGTTTGGGGGTGATAGGCACTGCTAAACTGTGATTTAGTCCCCATTTTCTTCCATAAAGTCCTCCAAAAATGACCCAAGAATTGAGTATCTCTATCAGAGGTAATAGTTTTTGGAACCCCATGCAATCTAACAATTTCTGGAAAAAAAAAAACAAGTTTTCCACTCTCGATGCATCACCATTTTTCTTGCAAGCAATGAAATGAACCATTTTAGAGAACCTATCAACAACCACGAAAATAGAATCATTTCCTGATTCACCTGATTTTCTTGTAGATTTTACATGAAACTTTCCTGATTTTCTACCATAAACAACCTTAATTGGAGATTTACCTGTAGATCGATTCACTCAACTATTGTAGGCAAATTTTGCTTAAGGCTAGTGTCTTATCCTTTCCAAAATGTCATGCCAAACCACTACTGTGAAGTTCTCTGATAATATTTTCCTTCGTAGAACCAATTGGAATGCATAGTTTTTTTCCTTTGAAGAGGTAATCATCTTACATAAAATATTCACCATGAGTAAGATCCATGTTCCCAAGGACTGGATTCTTCCACTGTAACAAAATCTCCCGAAAATCGTTATCAAATGCATAGAGATCCTTTAATGCAGCAAACCCAATTACTTGATTTTCCATGGTTTTCAAAAGCACAGTGTGTCGACTCAAAGCATCTGCAACTTGATTGTCATCTTGACTTGTGCTTCAGAACAAAGGTGTAGCCTTGTAAGAAAGAGACCCATTTTGCATGTCTATTGTTCAATTTCTTTTGGGTGTTTACATATTTTAATGCAATGTGATCGGTAAATAACACAAAATATTTTGGCACTAAATAATGCCTCCAATGTTGCAATGCCTGCACAATTGCATAAAATTCTACATCATATGTGGAGTAGTTATTTCTTACCTCAATTCAAGTTTTCACTAAAAAATGCAATTGGTCTACCTGCTTGACTAAGTACAGCTCCAATGCCTACATATGAAGCATCACAGTCTACCTCAAACACTTTATCAAAATATGGTAAGGATGATATAGGTGCCTCAGTTACCACCTTCTTTAAAAACTTAAAACTTTCCTCAGCTTCATTGGTCCACATGAATGTCTTGCCTTTGGTGCAATATGTTATGGGTGCTACAATACTGCTAAAATTTCGAATAAATTTTTGGTAAAAGGTGGTCAGTCCATGAAAATATCTTACCTTTGTTATGCTCTGAGGACTAGGCCACTCAAAAATTTCTCTAACCTTCTCTGAATCCATCTTGACTCCTGTTGAGATGACAAAACCTAGAAATACCAAACTTTCTTGTGAGAACCTACATTTCTTCTGGTTTGCATAAAGCTATTGCTTTCTTGACACACCCAATACAATTTTTAAATGTTGCAAGTAATCTTCTTTGTTGTTATTGAAAACTAGAATGTCATCAAAATAAACGACAACAAACTTACCAATATAAGGTCAAAGCACAGTATTCATCAACCGCGTGAAAGTAGTAGGTGCATTGGATAGCCCGAATGGCATCACCATCCATTCATATAGGCCATCCCTGGTCTTGAAAGAAGTTATCCATTCATCCCCTTCGTGAATATAGATCTGGTGGTATCCACTTCGCAGATCAATTTTACTAAAATACTTAGCTCTAGCTAGCACATCCATCAAGTCGTCCAAGCACGGTATAGGAAACCGATATTTGATGGTAATATTATTGATTGATATGCTATATGTGCACATCCTCCACGTATTATCATTTTTTGGAGTCAAGAATGTCGGTACGGCATAGGGACTCATGTTTTCTCTTACCACACCTTTCTTTATAAGTTGTGTTACTTGTCGATTGAGCTATGCATGTTGTGTAGGACTCATCCTATAGGTTGTCTGATTAGGTAAAGATGATCCTGGGATTATATCAATGTGATGTTGAATATCCCTCTTTGGTGGAAGACCATCAAGTAGTTCATTAGGGATAACATTAGCATATTCTTCTAGTACCTTGGCCACTTCAGCGGGGATCGGTATGTCTTCCCCGACTCCTTTTTGTACTATTAATGCATAGAAGAATCTTGTTGCCTTCGTTTCCTTAACAAGCTCTCTTTCTGAAAACATATTCTCAGCTTTCCCTTCATCCTTAAGGGGAAATAAGAGGACTTTCGATCCATCCTTCCAAAAGGTGTAGGTATTTTTTTCTCCATCATGCACGGCTTTTCTATCATATTGCCAAGGCCTCCCCAATAACATATGACATGCATCCATTGGAATGACATCACACCATACTTCATCTTTATAAGTCTTACCGATGGAAAAATTGATCAAACATCTTTTATTAATGGTGACTTCATTCCCTTTTTTGAACTATGCAATCCGGTAAGGATAGGGATGTGTTTCACGGCGTAATTTCAACTTATCCATTATCTCTTTGGAAACCATATTCTCACAACTGCCACTAACAACAATAACTTGGCATACCTTTCCCCCGGAAGTGCATCTGGTTCGAAAAATATTTGTCTGAAGCCAAGAATATTCATTGTCACTACTCTGCCTTTGCTCTTTTTTGGGAATCACCATTGACCTCTATATCATGGGATTCTCCCCCATATTGGGCGGGACTTCAAATTTGGCTCCTTCTTCTTCATTCTCAGCTTGGCCTAAATTTAAACTATGTTGGTGTCCTTGCTTCGGCTCTTGCATGTTATAATTTGAGCATTCAAATGCTCGATGACCCTCTACACCACACCTAAAACACACATAAGGTCCTCCTCTTCCACCGTTGTAACCTCTACCCCTCTGAAATATTCTTCCTCATAGTTGATTCATGTTACCTTATCAAGTATCTTCTGTTTTCTTAGCTCCTTGGGATGATTCACCTCTACCATAGTTAAAACCACCCCATGAGGCAGACGATGTACCCCTCCTTGCTCCTCTATTCCTTTAAGAAAATTGTCGAGTTGTTTTCCTYGGCCTTTAAGGCTAATTGGTATGCATCTTCCACGTTGTGAACCCTATGCATGCTCAATTCATCTTGAATAGAAAATTTTAAACAATTCACATACCTTGCAGCTAGTTACTCATCAGTTTCCTTGTGATCCACGCAAATGRACAATTGATAAAACTCGTTCGTGAGTTCCTCCACGGTGGACAGGGTTTGCTTCAAGTTCTAAAATCTATGAAAAAGGGTMTGGGCATAGTCTAAAGGCAAAAAAMAATCTCGCAATTTTTTTCCATCTTATTCCATGTCCTAATTTTGTCTTTTCATTTTTTTGTTATGTCTTTCTGCACATGATCCCACCAAATCATGGTGTGACCCTTCAACCCCGGAAAAGTGTCGAAACGATGTTCGATCTGAAGGATTAGATCGGCACRACGGTGGTATCTTCGAGACTTAACTCCTTATAAAATTTCAGCCCAAATAGATAACCGAGTCAATACGAAGTAAYGAGTTGCCTCATAGATCYTTGCATCATATGGAGTCGTCATGGACACTATGGTCAATATGGCTGCTACAAGATTTTCTACTTTTTCTATTCTGCTCAATATCTCACTCTCAAATGCTCTACTCAATTATGGAACAATAAACAATACAATAAGAATGGAACCCCTTCCTTTCTTGGTAATATTTAACATAGCCTAATAGCCATCTAGCGTTAGGTTTAAGGTTTTTGCATGCCTCAACCCTCAACTAATGTTAGGGTTTTAGACCCTCTATAATATTCTTGAAAATCCACAAGTGACTAGCTCCACATGTATGAGTAATGTGAGATGACGTGGCATCCACTTAGTATCATTGTGGTCAACAAGATAGGTCAACTTGCGAGAGACATAACTTTCGCATACGAACTCCAATTGAGGTGACCTTCGTGCCATTGGAAAACTCTCAATGTGTAAAACAACATCGAGAGATTATGAAATTTGTTCAAAACTTTTTTATCCAAAAAACAGTTGTTTAAGGCCTCAAATGGACTCCAAAAAGTTTTGGACCCCAAATCATCAAAGTGGGTCTTGCCATTGAAATGGGCCCTGTTATCACGCAATTTGTACTTGCCCCAAAGGGAAAGGCTAAGAGAGGCAAATTGGCGTAACATGAGGTTATCCTATCAATGTCACCTTAATAAGATACCTCTTTCTATTTAGGGTTGATGGCCCAGGGGAGACATCCCTGGTGACCTGGGGGTTTGAGAAGGCAAAGGTTAAAGTGTCTATAAAGGTATCCCCTCTCACAAGTCACACTAATCAAAAAGTCCCAAGGTTTTAACCAATGAAGTAGTGATGTGTTTATATGTACCTGCCCAAAACAAAACAACAAGAAAACAATATCTTTTGCAAGTACAATTTGATGTTAGTGCTTCATAAAACCATGGACTTGTCAATTAAAGCAATAGTTGATGTAAGATGAAGCAAACAGAAATTTATAACAGCAATGTTTATAAGATAATAGCTTCATAATAAATGCCTTAAAAGAGCTTCACAATGACCAAAAATAATAACTCAATAATAGCAATGTACTAACATTTGTCAGAAGTTAATTAGGCAGTGCATAAATCAACTTTGTAATTGTTTTTAAGTGTTTTTATTGCTGCAATAAATGGTTGTAGCTTACTTTTGTAACATCAGCAAGTAGGTTAGTAAATTAGTCTATTATAGGGTTAGGAAAGGTGAGTAGATAGCTTAAGGTAAAAAAAAATTGAGAGTTGTTTTCATCAATCAATCAAGTGCAAGGCCTAGATCGGTGCCTCTAGGGTTAATGGAGTCACTTTTAGCAGCGACAATCTTGAAGGAACAACTAATAATGTGAGAGATCGAGACAAGAAAGTCAATGATTGAGGTGTTGGTAACCCAAGGCCTCAATCACTAAAACCTAGGGGGGAAATGGCCACTAGGAAGTAGGTAACCCTAGGTCCTAGCAGTTTTCCTCRTTTAACTCAAGKATGAAGTAGATGACAGCTAGATGAAGRAAATGATGCTAGGGTGTTGCAATGGCAGGRCCCTTAGCACAAAGCTTCAAGAAAGTAGGGTTTCTAGCACAATCTAGTAGGTGAAAAGTTGTTAAGGCAAGAACAATAACATGTGCTTTAACCTCCTAGGGTTTTAAGCTAGCAATTTCATAATCTTGGAAGAAATGAAAAATAAATGTACCATAACCATTCAAAATGAAGAAGAATTGCAGAAATTTACTTACATTCACCAAGAATAATCTAACAATAGTCCTAGTTGAAGACTTTCCACCAAGAAGAATGCCAAAAGACACCAAAACTAGTCTCCTTCAAGAAGTGTGCACAACATTTCAGCCAATAAACCCTACATAGGGCGCAAATTTCAGACCTCACTAAGTGTGAGTGAAAAGATTATCAAAAATGCAAGGGCATAAACCCTTATTTATACAGTGAAAATGGCCTTTAATTTACAAATTAGGTCAAAAAGGCCGACATGGTCAGTTTACATGTAATATCCAATTTTTTACATAAAATGACAAATAAAACCCTAAATCAAGTAGAAAAGGTGACATCATGTCCTCCTAGGGTGATGTTGGGCCTCCCAGGTGAAACGATGGCCTCCAGGAGCAAAACGTTAAGCGTCCCAAGGCCTCTGGATCAAGCCACACGTGCCACTTGGCACACAACTACCTCCAAAGTGTCCATCAAACGTTGGGTGATGTCAAGGGTCACATGCATGACATCATGGTCCTTCCAAGGCCAACATCATAGTGAGAGGGCAAGACCCCCCTGGGTCTAGGCCTGTCAGGCTGTCTCTGGTGGAACGTCGTCCTCTCTCTCTTGTGCAAGCCTTTGATATGTGTCAGCCCCTAGCTGGGGTCTCAGCATCCATCTGGTGGGATTTTATCCCTATGGAGGTCTGAATTAATCATCTCTCCATGTGTACCTGTCCATCGGGTGTGGCGCTGCAACAACAACAAGTATGCCCTCCATGGGCTCATAAGTCATAGGGATCATAGCAATGTCAATCACGTCTAATAATCAAGTTATATAAACATGTGCATAAAACCCCCCTTTCCCAAACAAGTGTTCAAAGACGTTATACTATTCTACAAGCCAGGTTTGGAGAGGGTTTCAATAGGTCCTATTGGGCTAATTCTCATTGGTCGTGGGATGTTTCCAGGTGAAGGCAAATCCAGGTCATGCAAGTGGATGAGGTGGTATGGGGATGTTTGAGCAATGGGTGCAGTGATGACAGGGAAATGTATGGCTTACCTGTGGGTGCCTCTGAAGAGGGTGAGTTGCACCTTGTCGTGGATGCAAATGTTTCCAAGCCCATTCAATGCATTTTACCTTTTTATCTTATTGTTTTTTATTTCAAGAGACTAGTTAGGGGACACTGCCCTAGCGTGGTGACCAGTGGTGACAATGTTACCCACAAGCATTTCAGGGAAATGAGAAGGTTGGCTAGTGATGAGACCCCCTTTCTCTTGGCTATGCCACCAAGAGCCACTACCCTGGCGTGGTGACCAACTAAATGGTAGTGTCATACCGCTACATGCCCATGGACCCAATAGGTTGGCTCATGATGAGGCCCCCTATCCTCCAACTAGGTCTTGATTTTATTATTTTATGGGTCCCTCCATTTCTTGTTGAGAAGCCTTTATTGCTTTCTCGGGGATCCCTGGGCGAAGCATCTGAAGMTTTTGTTCTTTTGGCTTTTATCTTTTGCCAGCTACTTTTACCCTCTAGGCCTTTAACCCCTTCTTTCCACAAGGCAAGGTACAACCCTTTGCTAGCTTGGCAAACCCAGTACCCGAACCAATGCAAGGGATGGATGAGAGGGAAAAAGATGAAAAGTGATAAGTATGGTGGGAATGGGCGATGACCTTTCATGAACCCACCCAGTGGCAACTCAAATCCTAAGGGAACCAACTTGCTAGGGCATCCTGTCATTCTCCCCAGGTGTGGACAAGTGGAAAGGCATAAAGTCCAAGCACACGTCAGAAGAAAAAAGAATTAAATGCACATATTCAAATGGTTGAGAATCAGAGTGACACGTACCATGATACCCGAACTCATTACCTCATGTAGTAAGACCCACTATTGCTGAAGGACCGAGCCGATGGGATGGATGTTGTTGTTGCTGACAGGATAGAGGCGTTGAAGAAGAAAGATGGGCCCTCCAGGGCCAGGCTCAAGTCAATATGGCTCTCGGTACTCCATGTCTAAGACCTGTGGGCCTCGAGACAAAATCTCCTTAGTTATCCTTAGGCTAGGGGATAACAAGCCCTACAAGCCAATAGCTCCAACTTTTCCACCAAAAAGGTACTAAAATAAATGACAAATTATATAATGATCCATTTTGAATCAATCAAAGCATACATCGACTCCTTCAAAGAGATTTATAGTACATCTTATATTGCTTGTTGACCCTTGTAGGGTGATATCAACCTATTTTTTGGGCATTGCTATATGCTTTTTGTTTTCCCATACTTATAATTGGAAGACATAATTGTTGATGGGAAGTCTACTCAATCTCAAACCCTATAGCAATCATGGCCTTCTTGAAGAAACTTGGTGCTATCAAGAAACTAAGTATTATTATTGAAGAGAATATGTGATGGATGATGGGACAATTATTGTTGCCTATACGTGTTTCTTTCAAATGATGCTTGGTGACACTTCCAATGCAACACAAGCAATAAAATTTGTCTCTAGTTATTCTTGGAGTAGTGGTTTGTGGGCTTGCTTTTGGGATTTATGTTATTTTTGTAGATTGGCATTGTATTCAATGATATACTGATAACAATCACCATCACACTTATTGT